>OMNN01062715.1:7458-26605 GCA_900302755.1 Chromis chromis | reverse complement strand
CAATGTTTATTGCAGCTGTGACAGAAGGGCCCTGCAGTCCCCGAGTCTGTCCAGCTCCTCCACCACATCAATCAGCATCTCCACCTTCTCTGAGGGAAGCACCACCTCCGCGTTGCTCCTGAACTTCTTCCTCAGACTCTCGTTGGTCAGAGGGTTTCGCCAGTGGCCATAGAAGGTGTCACAGCGCCCCTTCAGAATGTCTCCCTCGACAAGCGTGACCTGGACTTCACCATACATGTGGTTGAAGTTAGCAGGGTTGTCATGAGGATGCTCCACTCGAACACGACTCAGCAGAGAGAGCAGGTCGGGGCGGCTCATGGCAGCAGGGGTGAAGGACTGCACGGTCACCTCGCCGTCCAGGAGAGCGCTGCAGGCGTTGAACTGGAAGGAGTGGCGTGCTTCGTGCTCAGACTCTGGGAAAGGCCTGTTGATGTATTTAGACTGGGGGACTCTGAGCAGGATGTCCTGGACTTGAGCTGGGGAGATGGAGCCAGGACCGACTCCCACAAGAACCTTATGGACGGAGGCTGCAGCATCTGCCACCCAGTGCATCCCCAGATGGGCGGGGAAGCGCTTGAAGCCCATGTCCTGCTCCTCCAGCAGGAACACGTGGCCATCATCACTGGGTGACTCTAAAGGCTGCGGCACATAGTCTTCGTAAAAGGCATTGAAGCCGGCCACCCCTGCAACAGCATCCAGGACCAGAGGACTCGCCTCGAGGCCTCGGGAGGCCAGCAGAGCAGCTTCTAGCCCCAAACGTGAAGCATTGGCGATGTGCAGAGGTTTAGACTGAGTGGCAGCATTAGCCATCGGGGCTCCAGCCAGAGAAGCAGCTATAGCTAAGGCATGACTGGACCGGGAGGGATCCAGAGACAAGAGGCGAGCACAGGCGGCTGCACTGCCCATAGTCCCCACCACACTGGGAGGATGAAACCTGGAGATCAGAAAGAAAGACACAAAGAGACTTGGGTCAAGAGTACTTTTGTGACTTACAGGCACATTTGAAATGCTAAGTGCTGGTGTTGGGATTTTTGTTTTAGTATTTTTTTCTCTAAATATATAATGCATGACTCTGTGCAGCTACCTCTCTTTCACAGTAAAAACCCTATAAAAACATTGCCAAGGACACTGCACTGGTACCCCTATAAATCAGTGCAGAGATTACCAGGGTCACTTACAAATATCTTGAGAATGGTTGTCCTCCATGTTAAATAGAAATAGAAAGTCTTTAATGAGGAACTGGTCGAGCACAGTAACAGTAAGTGAAGACCAAACAACACGCAGAAGTCTTACTGCAATATTGTGATTTAAACAAGGTTTGTCTCCTTTGAATCTGAACCTCTTACCTCTTGGGAATGTTGTGGGCCTCATTTGAGAACCTCATTAGTCGGCCCTGAATCTCAATGCCGACGTTGAAGGCCAGCAAGAAGTCCAGACCACTGGGCTTACTGTTAGCTGGCATCATGTCACTGAGAGCCAGCACAGCAGGAAGGACGGCCCCTGAGGGGTGAGTGGCAGGGTGCCACGTATCATCAAAGTCCATGGAGTGAGTCTGCAACAAGAAGACAGCTTTATGGCAATCCAACAACAACAGTAACAACAACAATAATAACGCAGCACAGATAAATTCAACTAAAGAGAAAAAAGCAACAATGACATCAAAAAAGATAATTTAATTTCAAAGCAGTTCCGTAAAGCCACTGACTCTGTGAGCCTTTTTTTTTTCTCAGGCAGCTTGTTCCAAAGATGAAGGGCCCTGATCACAAATCTGTGGTCATGTTCAGATTTAAGCCATGACTGGCCCCAACTGAGGATCTGAGGCTGCAAACTAGTTCATATGACAATAGCATTTGTGCTATGTACATTGGGATCATGACCCAACATGTTTTAAAAGGGACTATAGTGACACAGCTGTTCCACTTATTCACACTCACCGCCACTCCGTTGACAAAAGCTGCCAGTGTTGGGGAGAGTCTGGTGCCTCTCCGTCCGTACACAGAGCTGATGTCATCAGGAGCATACATGTGCTAAGGGGAAAAGAGGGAGAAAGGTAAGCACAGGTAGCTGTCACAAGAACAACATGGTACAAAATGTAAATTTCAAAAATGTGCACACACACAGAATAATTTTTCCCTCGCTTGAGAGGACATGACATTGACTTGACTTACCCCAAACACTAACGATACCACTTGCCAACACTTGCCTAAACCAAACTCACACTCTAACCTCAAACCAAGTCTTCATGCTAAAATTTAATCGCGAACATTATAAGGATTTAAAAAGGAAGAAGTTCCCATGATGTGATGGTGCAAACAGATTTTTCTTGTCAACATGAGTAATATAAGTAGACATGCACACACAGTCGAACTGAATTTAAATACCTAATCATTCTTAAAGCTTTATCAATATATTTGAGTCATGAGTCAGTCAACAAATTTTAAGAGTAAAATCAGATTTTGTTTACTTGATAAGAATGGGTCCGTTTTTCCTCACCTGGCAGTGCTGCAGGGCCAGTTCAAACACGTCTGTTGTGCTTCCAATCAGACCAACTCCGATGCTGTCCAGCACCATCCTTTTACTGCGGTGGAGCACCACAGGAGACAAGTGCTGGGGCTTAATATCACTGATGAACTTTCCAAAACTGGCTGTGACTGTGTCTTCTGGAGCTGGATGCTGCAAGACTGGAGAGGGAATGGAGACACGTGTAGAGAAATGAATGAGAAATAAGGAAAGAAGGTGTATAATACCAGCATAGTTTATATTTATGGTAGCATAGTTTATAGAAATGACCATAAAGTAAAACAGTTTGTTACAGTCTTAACCAACTGAGTAGAATTATTGTGTGTGCTGTTTAGTTTTTTCACCTAATTGTAAATGACAGTTGAAGGTTGACAATCCTCATGAGCAAATTAAAGTTGGTCCTATTGTAATGGACTGAAAAAAGCTAATTTAGTACTATTTGCTAGACTATTAATATTAAGATTAAAAATGACTAGTCACCTACAATACCAGAGGATAGTTTACCTTTCACTGCAGATTTATGCATTCCACTGACAGCCCACACTGCCCCAATTGTTTTCTGAGGAACACAAGAATAGAAAGTTGAACACAACAACATTTTTATTAATTTAATTCAGTGGCTAATCTGATCATGTCATTTATTGCTATGTTTGTCAGACACATAAAGTTAAATCTTACTGAACATTATCACTGTACACACTGTTCACAGTGTGCTGTAACAGGTGTGGCACAGTGTGTGAAATCTCCTCAACTTTGTCAAAATGTTCTTAAAAATTCTCTTTTGTATACAGTGCATTGTATTTATTAATTGCAAAATATTGACCAAAGAGAATAAAGTAAATTTTTAGTTTCAACAAAAATCACATTTATACAAGTCATTATAATCTAATAAAGAGGAACATGTAGCCTTAATTATACAATTTAAAAAGATTCAAAGAAACATTCAGAATCATTACCCGTAGCTTGGACATCATGGCTTCTTGTCACGTTGCTGTTTTTCTTCTTTCTATAAAATCTCTTCTCCCTTTTCTGTACTGATGCAGTAGCTGGGCAGTGAAGAGTGATGCTGTGTTGAGACTGGGAGGATGCCTACATTATATAGCCCAGGACTTGGCATTGGTTAACAATACTTGCCTTCAAGGAACGAGGAAGTACTGATGTAGAATACCACGGGAATAATTTTCATCATAGTCATACCTGGTGTGATTAGCATCCTCTTCCTTAGGAGAGCAAGATGACGGAGGAAGACAAAGGGCTGGACTTTATTGTCATAGAGGTGGGAGGCAGTGGTAGAATTTCTTACAGTAAAGACTGTAGGTCAGTAAAGGAATTTTTAATAAACTCCTCCTACAAACTGATAAGTCTTATGCATGACAAACCTGGATCCCTGCTTCAGAGCAACTCAGCACCTCAACTTTCAAGCATCTTGACCAAGTAAGACTTTTCAGATCTCACTACTTTCTTGCACAATAACAACTGAATGTGTCTTTCATGTGAGCTTAAAGTAACTAAAAGTATACATAATAATAACAGTTTTATTTATAGACCAATTTTCCATCAAACAGCACATAATGCTTTCCAAATTAATACATCTTGTTAAGAAATTGTCTGGTGGATCAAGATTATTATATAAGTTGAGACTGCCATGAATACATAAAGCAGCAATATGAAAATGTATTCACTGTATTTTAGTAAATGCTGTCTTTGCTTTAAGTCTGATATTAGTGTGTTAATTAGAAAATAAGGGCCTGTTGCTATTTTTAAGCCATTCAACTTGGCAGTTGAATACAATTTCGTCTCTGTGTCTTCTGCAACTGTCACATCCCATCAATGCCTGGACAATGTCAGAGACTCTTAGGCTTTGAGAAGCTTCTCAAAAAACTTTGTTACGATGGTTTCTCTAACAAAACTAGAATACAGCTGCCCAAAAGAAATTTTAACTTCAGATTTTAATCACTTTAAATTGACTTAAATCAATTCAATATTGAATCAGTGTTGCATTATATGATGGCACGATTCAAAGACTAACAAACTATGTCAATTCATAGAAGTACTCTATGTTATTTGTATATTCTCTGCCAGGTGATTGATCAGAACTACTATTTGTCAGCAAAGACGTCATGGCAACATCAGATGGATTTCCTGCCAGTTTCTATGGGGAACCAGGAGTTTTGGGCATGTTGTCCAATGGGATCAGTGCATTCCTTGTGCTTCTACAAAACTTCAATACAGCTCGCACTGGCAATGCACCAGTAGGAGTGGAGAACATTCTCGCAGGTAAAACATGGGGTAGTTGTGCCATAAATAGATTTAAATGTGATATAAAAATGGTTTACATTAATTTTACAACACTTTTACAGGTGTTCATCTGATCCTGATTGGTGGTATATGCCAACTGGTGGCTGGACTTCTTTCCTTTCGAAAGTACGATCACCTGAGTGGCACCGCTTTTATTGGCTATGCTGCCCTTTGGGGTAGTTATGGTGCAACCCGAATCTACTTTGGTGCCTTACCTCAAACTCTGACAACAGCATCTGTGTTGAGCAATTCCTCTCTGTCAGTGAACATGACAAGCAACATGTTTCTGAATGCTTCCACAGAGATCCCAGTTTGTCCTTTATGCCTCTCCATCAGAGAGTCAGCAATTGCTGGTCTGGTCCCTTACATCCTTCTGTCCTTTCTCCTCGCATTTTGCTCTGCCACAGTCAACTACATCATGCCTTTTGTTTTTGGGGCCATCACAGCAACGTTAATCTTTGAAGCAGTGGTTCTAGTATCAGGTTCCTGGGCTCTGGTGGTCGCTGGAGTTCTGGAGCTGCTCATTTTGATCTTTGCCATCTATGGTTCAGCAGCACTGCTCGTCAAAGGTCTGACACAACGTCACGTCCTCAAAGGCTTTGGGACGCCCCTCTTTAACGTTCTCCTGCTAGGGACCGCCAACTCAGCAAGTGCCCAGAGCGTTGGTCAAGAGAAGAAGAAAAACACCAAATACGCTGAGCCCATGGCCTTGGGCTTCTTCTGTGACTCTGTTGCTCCGTTTATTTTTGCTTTCTACAGCTTTGGGTACATGAAATCATTTGTTTTAGGAGCTGCCTGGGTCTCAATCATCTCAGTTGCCCAGCTGTTGTCCAGCTACTATGCCCATCTGCGCCAAGATTGCTACCACACTACCAAGTTTGGTTTTCATGCTACATATTGGCTGATCAAGGCTTGGGATGAGTTTGTGGCATCTGCTCTGATCATAGAGGACAGTAAAATTGCGTCTGGGAGGGAAGCAATGGTGGGAAACTGGTTCTTTGTGGTGGCAGGCTTGGTGCTGTGTGTGGGAAGCCTGAACATGGACGTCCTGGAACTGATCCACAACATGCTCTTTGTCCTGCTCACAGTCGCAACAATCCCCCAGATCCCACTCCAGGGTTACTACATCTTCTTTGGTGTAGCTTCCTCCCTGTTCAGCGCAGCCTCCATCTATGGCACTTTCTCACGTCTCATCAACACCATTGCAGAAAAGTCTCTCATCCCAGTCGGACCACAGCCCATCTCCACCGAGCAACTGAAGAAGGCTTTGAAGTGCAGGAAATCTAAACAGGAAGACCAGAAGGTGGTGCCCCAAACTGACCAGGCCTCCGACGCTCTGTTCTACCTTTCAAATGGGATCGCATCTCTGTCAGCTCTTCATTCAAATGTCTCCAGTACAAATCCTGCCCTCCTTCATCTGAGTGTCCCTTGGGTCCTCATCTCTGGAGCAATCATCCAGGCCTACGTCAGCAGGCTGCAAGTCACAGGAGGTGGCCGGTTTGGGTCTGTCATCTCGTCCATCTATGTGGGAGTTTGGGCAACTTGGACCTGGTTTAGGTTTGCAGGTATGTCAGTACAAACATGTGAACAGACTAAATTTTTTTGTTCTGATTCACATAAGATTCTGATCCCAAGCTTTTCTTTTCCAGGTGACCTGCTTCAGCTCTCCACAGAGGCAGCTTATGGTTTTACAGCAGGAGCCATTGCTCTCCTGGTCATCAATGCTTCACTCATGTTGATTGGTAAGGTTAATCCCATTGTGGTTTAATTAGAACAATTTTTGGTTTCTGTACTGTTTTTTTTAATGTCTTTTGTTGTTTGTGTCAGCTGCCTACAGGAACCTGGTTTTGCTGTTTCTAACAGCAGTCATGGAGGTTGTCCTGGTCTGCTTCCTGCTCTCCACCCTGCAGCGACTGCCGTATGAACTAGAAAGTAAGAACAGACAAGACCTCATTTTACAGTCTAGAAACAGCCTTTAACAAAAACATATTAAAAGTAGTAAAATGTCCTTCTAATTGAATGACACCATTTCTTTTTACAGTGGCCATGTTCGCACTGGTTTCAATAATTTGTATTTATGGAGCTCTGGCATCACTGCTCAACTGCATCTTCTCACAGAGGTTGCTACCTATGGGCCCTCCTCTAATAAAGGTAAACAGTGAAGAAACTAAGTTCTCATTCCTCCTCTAATTTATTTGGAATCTGCTGTAATTTATTCTGTACATAGTATGAACGTGTCTCATCCGCTGTGTTCTGTTTTAGGAGCAGGTGAAGCAGGAAGCATCTCCAGAGGCGCCCTGTCCAGTGGCTAACTCACGACTCACCAGTGGTCTCTTGAAGATCGCTGGCCTCCTGGAGGAAGGAGGAGTCTGTGGTATTCCCACAGACACTGTTTATGCTCTGGCTGCCTCCTGCAAGAATCCTCAGGCCATCGAGAAAATCTACAACATTAAAGTAAGACTGAAAAATATGACAGGTATATAACAGATCATTTAATTTAGTGTGAAAGTCATCAATCTTTTTTCTATGACCTGCTCCAGGACAGACCAGCAGAGAAGCCTATATGCATCTGCATCTCCAGTGTGGAGCAGCTGGTGGCAGCCAAGCCTCCTTTCAGTCCTCTGCTGTGGGAGTTTATGAGGAACGTGTATCCTGGAGGCATCAGCTGCATCGTCAGCAAAGGAGACTGGCTGTTCAAACTGGGTAAATAGTTCAGAGCAGCAATGATGTGTTACTGCAATCAATGTGAATCTCATCAACAGTTTCAGCTGTAGTAAATATCAATTATTAGTGTTCACCTTCACTTTCAATCCATCTTGTGTAGGAGTGGGACCAGCTTATGATCGTGTTGGTACCAAGGACAGCATCATGATCCGTGTCCCTGACCACACGGTGACCGGACACTTATGTGATATCACTGGACCTCTTGCTATTACCTCAGCCAATCCCAGTGGAGAGGCAGACAGCACTCACCACAGCATGGTCATCGAGTAAGTGATTCCTCAAGTAACTGTAATGTACTCAGGTACAAACCACTTGTACTACAGAGGAATGATCTCACCTATGATGATATTAATTATGCATTTATAGCCAATTAATCAAATGTATCATTTGTTGTTTATCACTGTATATTGCTAATGGATAGCAACTAAATGCACATACATTTACTTTTGGCAACAGTCGACTGGGACACAAGATCCAAGGGGTTCTGTGTGATGGCGACTCCAATGAAGTCATTGCTTCCACTGTGGTCAACTGCCTAAAGATCGATGAAGGTAAAAGTCAGAAATGACCACATCATCCTCTTTTTTGTATGTATTTTGCACTTTCTAACTCAAGCCTTTTATTACTCTTTCTACAGGGACCATCGCCATTGTGAGAGAGGGCTGTGTCCCCGCTCTTAAAGTCCAACAGATCTTTGACAGAGTGAAAAGCACTATGCTGTGATTGTTACGTACCTCATTTCTTTCCTTTCAGAGAGCCTCTTCATGCCTGGTTCCCTCTAAGTTTTGCCCCTTCAGCTCCCCTTTTCCATTCAGCACTCTCAGGGACACTTCAGGAACAGAATGAGAAAGACTGAAAACAAAGTGCTGTTCATATGAATGTAGCTGTGGATGTCTCGGCAGATGTTACAGTAAAAATAGTAGACTCCAATGCTGCTATGGCAGCGTTACAAATTATTTCACATGAAGAATCTAAGCTGACAGCTTAGTGGAGACAATGTTTCTTAGTTGGATCATTCTCAAAGCACAAGAACTTTGACATTTATGTTAACTTCAATTTTGATATATATTTGAAATGATTGTTGTTTGGTTAATGATTCTGTAAATATGTATTTATGCATTGAAATTATACTGTATGTTGACATACTTTTCACACATCTCAGTGTCAAGGTTGGAACTGGAATTTCCTTCTGTGACATATGTATTTGAACTCATTGTGCTTGCTTGTATTTAATTATTCTGTGAAAATAAAGAAAGAATTTGACTGATACTTAATGTCTGTGTCGTTAAAACAAAATAATTGTCTGAACAATCTACATATCCCTTTAAAAATATGTTTAGAGCATATCCCTGTGTTCAGCATTTGTCAGCTGAGGCCTAACAGTAATCAAGAGGAGACAGAAAAGGGGAGAATGCGATGCAACAAAGAAACACTACTGGAAATAAACGAGAGATGAAATAATCATTATGCACATTAGAGTCTCAAGCACTACAGGCTATAAGGAGTTTTTAATGTCAGAGAACTACAACTAATGCATCAGGGAGAAAATGCACATTCTGAGTCAAAAAATAGAAATCAGTGATAAAAATAAAAACACACAAACTAGACTAGGCAAGGAAAGACAAGGCTGCTCTATTTATAGAGCACATTTCATACACTGGGCAATTTAAAGTGTGTTACAACATAGTAAATGACACATATTGAAACTAAAAGATTTCCACATTAAAAATTACCAGAGTGCAGTCATGGGCTGCACAGATCAAACAATTATCTAATACTTAGGCAGTGTAGGAAAGAAAACTTTTTAGCTTTGACTTGAAAATAGTCAGAGTCAGGGCTCATCTAACATCAACTGGGAGGTCATTCCAGGTCTGTGCAGCACGATAACAAAATGCTGCTGCGCCATGTTTTGCTCTAAGTCTTTGTCTTAGCAATAGGCCAGTCCCAGATGTCCTCAGGGTCTTAGAAGGTTCGTATGGCACAAGCATATCAGAGATGCATTTTGGCAGTGAGCCATAGAATGGTTTATACACAAGTCGTAAGATTTTGAAATTGATACTCTGACTGACAGGTAGCCAGTCTAAGGATTTTAGAACTGGAGTAACGTGGTCATATTCTTTCTTTTTGGCATTCTGAATATGTTGAAGTTGTCAAACAGCTTGTTTTTAAAGCCCTGAAGAGATCATCGCAGTAATCTAATCTACTGGAAATAAAGGCCTGAATGAGCCTTTCAAAGTCTTGTTTTGACATTATTCTTCTGACTCAAGCAATGTTTTTTAAATGGTAGAATTTCACACAAACAGCTGCATGTTTTCCACAAGTGCAATAATATGGGTCCCACCAATAAGATGTTCTAATTGCATATTAGACATAAGAAGACACAAAAGAAACCCGATAACAGACTGCACACGCCTCAAAGCAAACCTTTTATAAACAGAGCAAGAAAGACACATAGAAAACATTGCTTAAAAACCATACTGTCATTTTAATTGAAAAAAGACCAGATTTATCTAAGACTCAGCCACACAAATGGCTCTGTGAAGCTGTATTTTGAGCTAATTGCCAACTTTAGCAGTGACGGACCAGCTGACAGACCACAACGTCAGAGCTATCAGTAGCTTCGCAAAAAAGTGCACAAGTATAAGGTGTTCACAAATTTTAAATGTAAGTCTTGTTATATTAACAGCCTAATGTGAGATGACATGAGTTTTAGATACAATTTTATAGTCTGTGATGTTATCTTGCTTATGAGGTTGCTATTTTTCAGACTTTATTTCTTATAGATCAAGTTCACATAAGGTGCAGCAGTGGTGAAAGAGAGGATAACGTCAGCGTGTCTCTTGTTTTACAATGTGTGGGATGCATTAGTTAGTCATGTGATCATGCATGTGTGGAAATGCTAAAAATAGCAATTCTTTTGTACAAGAGGCTTAAATTTCAGGCTTTTCCCAGAAGATCTGTGCTTTTGTGTTTTTGTGATAATGTTACTGCGGATTGAATTCCGTATGTCACTTTTTGTCATTTGTTCATTGACCTGTGTGAACATCTGTGGTGGGTGGTTTGCTGAAAAACTTTTTCCACGGAATTTCTCTCGTTTTTTACGAACAAATTACAACGCATCACATTGAAATGACAATTTGGAAAATCTGCTCTTAAAAAAATAACTGACTTTGGACAGTTTAGACTACATCTCAACATGTTTTTAATCTGATAGCAAAAACTGTTGTTTAACACAGTGTATATTGACAAAAATCTCTAATTACATCGTGGATTCTCATCATATGTGTACTGTGTCAAGTAATTGTTTATTAAAAGATATGGTAAGTCATATACTGTGTCTAGAAAAAATATTAATCTGCTTTAAAAAAAAATCCCCCTTTCACTGCTTTTCAGGATTGAATAATGGCCAGTATAATGTGTGTTTTTTTTTTTAACACATTTGCAAAAAAAAACTAAAACTCTTCCATGTCAAAGTGAGAGCAATTTTTTTTTACAAAGTAAATTAAAAAATATAAAACATATAGTAAGTGATTGCATAAGTATTCAACCCATTCAATATTTAGTTGATGCATCTTTGGCTGCAATTACATCACTGAGCGTGTGTGGACTGGTCTCAGTAAGCTTTGCACATTTGGAGACTGCATTTTTATCCCATTCTTCTTTGCAAACTGTGCAAGCTTTGTCATCTTTCTTAGGGATTGTGAGTGAACAACCCTTTTCAAGTCCAGCCACAAATTCTCAATTAGATTGATGACTGGGCTCTGATTCGGCTACTCCAGAATATTCACCTTGCTGTCTTTAAACCGTTTCTGTGTAACATGCTTCAGGTGACTGACTTGCTGGAAAGCAAATCCTTTCCCAAGTCACAGTTCTCTTGCAGACTGCATCAGATTGTCCACCAAGATTTCTCTATACTTTGCTGCATTTATTTTACCTTGTACCTTTATAAGTCTTACAGGACCTGCTACCGAGAAGCATCCCCACATCAGGATGCTGCCACCACCATTCTTCACAATGGGGATGGTGTGTTTGTGACGATGTGCTGTGTTTGTTGTCCGCCAAACGTGACGTGTGGACTGATGGTCAAACAGCTCCATTTTGATCTCACTAGACCAAAGAACTTCCTTCCACGAGTGTGTTGACTTTAGATTCTTCCACATGCATTTTGGCGAGGTCTAGTATAGATTTTATATGATATTTTTTTCAACAGTGGCTTGCTGTTTATCTCTTTCTCATAGAGCATTTACTGGTGAAGACCATTTGGTGTATGCACAGTCTCTCTTATCTCAGTTGCTGTAATTTGTAATTCCTTCAGAGGAGTCAAAGGTGTCTTGGTGGCCTCCCTCACTAGTCTCTTTTTGTCACTCTAGGCAGATTTACAGATCTGTCATATTCCTACTATTTCTTACTAATGAGGATTTACCTGCACACCAAGAAATATTCAATGATTTTGAAATGCTCTTGTATCGATTCCCTGAGTCATACTTCTCAATAACCTTTTCAAGGAATTGTTTGGAGTGTTGGGCAAGAGTATCAGTAACAATACGAAAATATCTCGGGATTTTCTTTCTTGTAGAGGTAGTAGATCACTTTCCTAATATGTCACCTTAAAAGTATGTCAAGCACACACTTAAATCATATCTTTTCCTCATTTAAGGAATAAAGATAGGCTAGATAGGCTAACCTAGAAACGTCTGCCCTTACTGAATGACTCATTACCAGGAAACATTTATTGAAAAATAGTTTAAAAACTGTGACCCTGGAAGGGCAATAAAACTTGAACATTATAAATGTTACTTTTTATTGCCCTTTCTGAAGAAGGGTAAACACACTAAAAACGCAACAGTTGGTAGGACAGTCAAAACACAGACACATATTTGCACGTACAATATAAATGGTCGCACATGTACATATAAATACCCACACTTTAAAAAAAATCACTGTTGTGAGACGTTGCAGTCTGAGGTCCTGGGTATGCACATCCTCTCACTCTGCTCCACGGCTTATTAGTCATCATTGTCAACAGTCTTGAGGACACACTGTAGTCTTAAGTCCAGAAAACATGTTTACTTACTAACTCTCTAAAAGAGGAAAGTTCCTGTAAGACGCACCACTGACCTGTATAGTTCCTGGTTCCTTAGTCAGGATTCTGGTAATGGTTTATTTATATATTAACTGATAAAGATCATGTAAAGGATCAATAAGTTACACCCAGTTTCACTGAAAATAATACAACAAGAGTCAGGAAGTATTTTCAGAAAATCTGATGGATTTACTGCCAATAAATCAGGAAACAGCAGTGTTTCCTTAAGACTTTGACAGAAAGAGAATAAAAAGTGTTGTCATGAGTGTAGTAAGTTCATAGTAGTTAATTATCACCTTGCACGTTACAGAACACAGCTGTTTTTCAGCTCTGTAGAGGTCATGTAGCGCTTGCCATGAATCCATTTTATTTTTAATTATGACACAATTAAATTTCCATTTGAATCCCCACCAATTCACTATAATGAATGAGCTGCTGTAAAATGGATTTTCTCAGTTAAGATGTTTAGAGCTTAAAGCTTCACAGTTTTGGGAGTCTGACTAAAAACAATAGTGAAACAAAAACTCAGAGTGGTTTTGCTTGCTGTTGTCATTTGTCTTATTCATCGTGGTTTTACAGGGTACAGTCATTGTGTTAGGTAACGTGCATTCAAGCATTTATCTAACATTTATGAGACTTTGACATGCAAATTAGACAAACCATCGGAGTATTTTCCAAAATTAAGAGCCATTTTAGTATAAAATTCCCTTTTTCTAAGAAAAATCTAAGAACCCACAAAATATCAACACAAACACGGTGACTTACAAAACTCAAAATACTCAAATGCAGACAAGGCGAATAACAAAATACACAGAACTCCAATACGGTGAAATAATTAAAACTCTAAATACACAGAAACACTGATCAGACGAAAATGACAAAAAACAAATAAACTAATCAGTAGCATGATTCATAATGTCCATTACTTCAACTTCCTATTATACCTTATAACGAAACTGTGTACAGCTGTCAGGACAGACTTTGGGTGTCAGCCATGTCCAGTTCACCACTTCCTCTTTTGTAACTGCTACTTTTTCTACACAGTATTAATTTCTTGTTACTAAGAGTTATTTTTAAACATTACAGCTTCTAAATCAAATATGATGAAGTGACATACATTTACGGAATGCTGATATGGTGAATCATCAAAATACCCATGCTAAATATAAATCAACAGATTTCCGCTTATTATCCACAGATGACAACCCCTATTATTGTTAGCTTGACTAAAACTCAATAGTCAGTAATGCAGGTCCAAGAAGAGACAAACTAGGCAGCATGTGTTAAAGGATGAACTGTCTTCACAGGATTTTGCTGGAAAAGAAAAGTGAGCATTAATACGATAGGAAACATTAACTGTCCTGTGCAATCATTATTAGTTTATGAGCCATCAAATGATATTTCCACACTGCATGGTTTTTCCACACAACAGCCTCACGATATTCCCTCATATCTTGCACACATTTTGGAAGTAATAAAATGCAAAACAGTTTAAAATGAAAATAATGGGCGGTAGAATTCAATAAGCAACATGATGTCCAGCTTCACAGATGATGGACATTTTGTGGTCTGTAATCTCCCTCCTGACACAGCTTGTATCAGCAGGTGGAAACTGCTTACAGCTAATGAATTGTTTTATATCATATTTTAGTGCTGGGTCAGTTTAATATCAATTAATGGGACATTTCATCTTCACGTTAATTAATATCACTGATGTAATTAGAAAAAATCTGCACAAAAAGGTTGATACCCTTTGTAGTTTCATGAAATGAAATGCTGGATGTGAGTTCAAGGTCTCTCTGTTAATGACCCTACATGATGTCCTCAATTACTGCGGGGAATTAGGTCTCCAGTCACTCAGAAGTTAGATGGAGCTTTTACAAGGAACTATATGCTGTCACTAAACTTTATGAATTATGGATGATGATAACAGTGTGTAATTTGTAGGACACTGAGGGACATCAGGCAGAGTCTGCAAGACCAACACATCCCTGAGAAGAGGGTTAAATACAGGAACATAAGGAAGTGAAAAGTTTTATGTGGCTGGACTTGGGCGTGTTGGGGCTTAAATATAAGTATGAAATTAAAAGTTTCAATTTGTGTGTCCCTAAGTGAATAAACATACATTTATTTCTACTAGTGATCATACATTATCTGGTAAACATTTATATTCAACATGAAACTTTTCCTTTTTGCTTCAAAATAAGTTCTTAAATATTTGTTTCCTAAATGTATTTGTACAGTGCAGTTGGGTAACTTTCACTGTAAAGAGATTTGTACATTCAATTCTAAATAGGTTTATTAAATCAGTATTGTATAAATAACAGCAGCTGCATTTAGAAATAATTGAATTTTCATATTTATCTTGAAAAGTATTTACAGTGCATTCATGTGTTCAGAATACAACAACAGACAAAAGGGCAGACAATATAAATAAAAAACATACATTCAGTACAAAACTGAAATTAAGGTTTTTCAGTTGATCATACTTCAAGTGACTTAGTGCATAAGAGTCAGTTTGCATGTGAGAAGAAAATATGCATCATAGTTATTGAACTGTTTGTGGATTTTAACTTGTTGGCATGTGAGGCCTCTTCAAAAACCCATGTGGCCCCTAAACATGTTCATTGAATTCATTGAATAATAATTATTCATGTACATCAGACTTCATGTTACAATTGCCATTTTTAAGAAGTGCACAAATACTATGAGGTATTTCTGAAGACTGGACTTTGTTGAGGTGAAACAGTGAACGGTGTTGAGCTTCCAGTCCCTCTTCCTGACTCTGCTGTGTCGTCCTCTCCTGATCTCTGCTCTCTTTGAGTATCTGGTAAATGCAGATCATATTCAAAAGCAGGATTCGTCTGTCCCTGTCTGTGCCTCTTCTGAACCTCCTCAAAGATCTGAAGAACCTTCAAGAAGACAAAGTAGAAAAGAAAAAGCAGGAATTAAAAAAAAGAGATTAGTGTGAGCACACATCAAATACAATAACTGTTTACTAAGAATGAACAGAACCAGTGAGGATATTTATATTACCTTGGATTTAGGAATGAGACCCACTCTGAAGAAACCAATATGTCCAGTCTCAATCTTGGTGCAGTCGACCACAGTAGATGCAATGTTCTCTGGAGATGGTCCATCACACAACACTCCATCCACCTAAGCAACAAAATGTGCATTTAGTTCACTGAAAAAAAACCCAGAAACACAAGTTCCTATTGTTTTTAATCACCCTAAATTATTGTCATTACCTTGTCTCCCAGTTTGGAATAAACTTGGTTATGGTGAGTTGTGTCTGCCTCCCCTGTAGGGTTGGCTGAGGTTACTGCAATGGGCCCCACCTGCAAGAATACAAAATAGTCGTGTTGACTGAAGGGTGTTATGGTTAAATTTCATTCATTCTAAGATTCTAAGACCTGCAGTATCAGCACTTACCAGATTAATGAGATGTGTTGCTACAGAACAGTCTGGGTTCCTTATAGCGATGCTTTGTGGAGTCCCGATGTGTTTGGCAGCATCTCCCAAACCAAACGTGTCCATCCAGGGACCTGAATGAGACGAGACGATGCTCATAAAACCCCCATCATGCCTTGCATGAAGCACACACACAGTATGAACATTCCCACAAACACAGACCTACCTCTGGGTATAACCATGCTAATGGAGGATGGCCACGCAGCCTCCATGAAGTCCAGCAGCAGAGGGCTCAGCAGGTGTCGCACCGGCTCCAGCTGCTTGATAGAGGAGATCCACAGGGACATGGGTCGGTCCTGGGCCTGCTTCTTCACCCTGAAATGAAGCAGATTTCAGAGGGTAATGAGAAACAATCACTAAATTAATGAAGAGAGGGACACATTCATGAAAACAGAATCTCACTTGTAAGCTTTGACAACCGCGTCTGGCCTGTTGCAGGCTGCCACCAGCACATAGACGGTGTCAGTCGGCATTCCACATATTCCACCGTTTTTCATGATTTCTGCAGAGCAGAAGAGAAGACAACAAATGTCACATTAAGTCCATAAACAGCAGTTTATGTCAGAAATCAGCATCATTGTCTTTTATATCTCACCTGCAATCTGCTGCACAGATGTGGCCTTTCGGGCTGGTACATGTGGGCAGATATCTGCCCCTCCTCCTACCCCACTTAGCTTCACTAGAGGTTTTCCTAAAGGGATCTGGGGGGACTGGAAGGTGCTGTTGAAAATGTTTGCCAGGAAACAATAAAAACTGATGAGGCCAAAGATGATGGTGACTCCTATGTCGTAACCAAAAGGCAGCGCACCTACTGCATCCAGCAGGAAGCTGATGAGGATGAGCTGGAAGGTGAGAGCGTAGACAAACCAGGCCACATTTAGAAACAGCGCTGCTGCTGTCACTAAACAGTTAAACAGCATGAAGCTAATGATCCCAGCAGCCAAATTAAAGCCTCTGGTTTCACCGTACAGGCCGCCGTATCGTGTCAACCCCCACACTGTCCACATCACCCCGTAGAGAATAAAAACTGTGCTCTCAAAGGTTTTACCCCGAGCGAAAGCTACTGAACCACACAGCAGCTGCAGTGCCCCACCAGCCATCACCACCCAGGGCAGAACCAGCACAGACAGAGGATTTCTGTCACCAACTGTGGCTGTGATGGCAAAAGCAGCCAGAACACTGCAGGCGTGGCCCAACACCTCTGCATCTGCATATTTAGAGTAGCCCAGATGAGGGCTGTGTAGCTCTTTATTGTGCACTCTGAGAGTAACACTCTGCATCCTGGCTGCTAAAGCCTTGAAATAGCCCTGCCCTGTGGGAATCATGGTGCTGGACACCATGTTGAATGTGGTAATTAAAAGCATGCCGGCAGAAACTACAAATATAGCTGCCTGCACACCTTGAGTGCCTCCTTGGAAGAAGCCTTGAGGCTGCGCTGCAATGGCAATACAATAAGCGACAAAGAATAACTGGTAGAGTCCGTCCAGCAAACTCTTCTGACAGCTGAACAGAGCCAGGATGGAGAAAAGCACTGAGAAGACAACAGGGAAGGGAACAGGGGAGAAAGGCTGGATGGAGTAAAATGATAACAGAGCGCTGTAACCTTCTGCAAATTTCAGTATCGCCGTGAAACCAATGAAGGTGGCAGCGAGCGTGTCCATAGCTCGGTAAAACAGGATACACATGCCAAGCTGGAAGACTCCAGCCGTCCAAAGCCAGGGGACATGACCGACGGAAAGCCGAGGGACCACACCTAACAGGGGGCAGGCTAATACAGAGGCAGATAACAAGTTCATCACCAGACCTACTGACACAGCATCACTACAGCCCTCGTTCTGCAGAGTTTTCTGCTCAGCTTTTATCTTCAGGCCTGTTCCTGGAGGCTCCACTTTACCATGAGTAATCGTGGACAGCAGACGTCCAACACCAAAGTAAACACACACCAGACAGACCAGCAGGTAGTTAGCAGCTGTGGCAGTTTGACCAAAACCTGCAGCTGACAGACCAGCGATCTGATGTGCACAGGCTAAAGAAATGCCCACTGATATGAGGAAAAGAGCTGCTTTCTTCACTAAGAGTGAAACGCTGCCTATGATGAACAGAGCTAAAGTGAACGCTGCCAGGCCAGGAACCAGAGAGGATCTCAGCTCTGCAGGCTGCAGCACCTTCTGTCCCACCAGGATGTAGACCAGACCTGAGCCACACCACAGAGCAGAGACAGTCAGACACAGAGAGGAAAACAGCCGAGCGTGGGACAGACTGTGACGGATACCTGGGAGAGAAACAAGGCAGCGTCAGGAGACTGAAAACAGGGAGAAAATTAACATCTATATACACAATGTGACAGCAAAGTTAAAACAAACCTGCATAAGCTACAATGGCTGCAATGATGAGGAGCAGAATCCCCAGTGCAGTATGGGGGATGAAGTCTTTTTCAGGAGAGCTGGCATAGTTGTTCACCAAAAGCAGGAGAGAACCTACAAGTCCAAACCAAAGTCATTATCTGCTGATGCAGGTCATTAACCAAAACAATGATGATGCTGTTACAAGATTATTATTATTTTTTTGACAAGATTGAAAAGTTTTTCCCAATTAAATAGCAGCATGATTACATTACATTATTATATGTATTAATACATTTTAAAAAATACAAATATTTGCAGCAGTGTGTTTTTTTTTTAATTTAAAACTCTACAGAGCATTGTTTTAGACGCCAGAATAAAGTAGGTCGTTTTTTTTATTTTAGCATTGCCTATATGTATAAATTCATCGTGCTAATAAATGACAACAAAAAGTTTACCAATAAATGAAAAAAACGTTGCAATCTTTTTATTTTTTAAATAATCGAAAATCAGAACTTACCAGCAGAGATGCCCAGGATACCGACGGACACATGCAGTGAGTGAAGTTGAGCCATGACGAGTGTTTCTCTGACGACGTGAGGCTGGGTTTTATACAGCTGCATCTGACGTCATCACGCACACAAGAGAGAAACTTGAGAGGGAAAAGCTGCAGCTCACCGGGAAATAACACAAAGTAACACAGAGC
>OMNN01062713.1:0-10501 GCA_900302755.1 Chromis chromis | reverse complement strand
TTAAAAAACACATTTGCACTAATTAAGTTCTGTAAAAAACACAATATTCTGTGCTCCTGAATGCAACTGAGTTCCTTAGCTGTAACCAACAAACATGCGACTAAAATTCAGGGACTTTTCAACTGAACTTGGTTGAACTGCAGGCTGTGTTTACAGTGAGTGGAAAGGAGACAAGTATGGAAACAAATTAAACATGTAAGTAGTAAAATATCTATAGTATATACAGTCACCAATATTTACAGCACCTGTGGGCACATGGAAAAATGGGTTTATTTATGGCATTATAACTGTGTCATACTGCACAGAAGGATTTTTTTTAGTTCTCTCTACTTCTAGTCATAGCTTTGCTGTTTCCACAGAGGTGCAGGACTTTATACTGCAGTGAAAAATGAACCTACAGTGAGTAAAAATGTGATGGGAGCAAAAGAACACACAGAAACTTCTTGGTTTTTTGAGTTTTTCAAGCCTACAGGGGGTGAAAGAGATTACTGGTGAGGCACTGCTTAAAATGTACATCGAAGCTGATGGTGTAAAGGATTACTCAGCGTACAATTAAATATCTAGCGAGGCCTTTGGACATTTTGGTGGAAGCAGCTCTGCCCAATGTGTTAAATTTTGTGAAAATATGCAAACCTATATGCAGGCTACAATGAAATTCTCCATTTTGGCTGAAATCTTTCCTTGGTTTACAGTGCCACGTGTTGCAACAGTCTTTGTTTTTTTCCAGATGTCATGGGATCCTAATTATTTAATCAATCACAAGCCCCCAGGCATTTAGTTGTGGGAATTAAAGGCTTTGAGAGCGTAGTTTCTCCTGAGCGCTGATTGCTTTGTGTTCTGAGGATGTTTTTACACTCGTCCTTTTTTTTCAACGTGCTGATTTCATGAGCCGCAGCACAAGCTGTAACTGAAGTCGCTGAGAGGCGACTAAATCTAAATCTGAGGAGTTTTCTACCAAGTGAAACGCTTTTCATTTTTCAGTGACCTCAGCGGAGAGCAGGCAGCTAACCATTAGTTCTCCCGCATCCCTCGGGGAGTTGCGGAAAGAGCCGACGCAGCAGTTGTTTTTAGCGGCCCTTTCCTCGTCCTTGAACCTTTTTTGAGCGCGACACCGTGGGGTGCGACTGGTGACTTACCGTTAGGCATCCCATCAGGCTTTGCTCGAAGGGGCGCTGGAAGGCTCGGGGGTCACCGCACCAGTCGAGCAGCTCGGTCGCCGCTGTTTGGAAATTTGCTGGATTTTGTAAGTGCTGGGCGAGAAAAAGAGAAAAAAAATGGGAATATGTTGAGTCAAGAAACACTGCAAGAGAACAAACAGGGATTCAACTATATTCAGTTACCCATTCATTTATTTATGTGTGAATAATGGATCAATGTTGTAAGACATGATTGGTTTTATGGATCCAAAACAACTCTCTATAGTTGCAAAATGTCTGTGCACAAAATTATTAAAAATATACACATGGATACCATTAGTTAAATAAGAAAACAAAGATATCATGCATAAAAGTGAGGCATGGCAGGATAAAAAACATTAACATAACAAGTCCTGGCCTGCAAATCACTGTAATGACATGTTGGTTCAGTCATTATGCTATTAAAACTGAACTTAAATATTTTTCCTATAATTAATTTAATACATTTGCTCATTTCTAATCTCCTAATTGCCTTTAATTAAAAGGTTCTGCACCTGCTTTGAACAACTCCAACCAACTTTTAATTACAGAGGGGCTTGAAAGAAAAGCTGAATTTTATGGCATCAAATAACCTAAAAATGCCGCTCATCACACTTTGGATTAATTACGTTATCGGGTTTAAAGTGTTAACGCTCTGGGCTGGAGAGGTGTGTCCCAGTTACACTCGCGCTTTTCTCCCCCAGGTTTTCTGTAGCACCTTCCTTGCCGCCGAGTGCAATAAATCTCCCTGTATGGCTGCATGAATAGACGAGGAAGCCTTTATTTCACCAGCCGGCCCTGGGCTGTGCTGTGACTTTATCTGACAACAAGCTCCTTGACCTACAGGCACCCCTTTATGGCATTCATTCCCCTACTGGAGCCAGCAGCCCACTCACTAACCCCGTTGTTTGTGTTGCTGTCGAGCTGCGAAGGAAAACTGGAAAAAATAGACCTCTCTCGGTCTCCGCGTCCGACTCACCGTTGGTCATCTCTGCTCTAAAAGCTTTCAAACCTCAATACAAATCACTTTATACATAGAAGAGCAGACACACCACCTCCACTCCGCAGTAATCTGTTGCCTTTGGAGAGATTATGCACACAAGCCTTTGTAGTGCACTTGTACAAAACAGGAACAAATGGACTCCCACTCCATGGCATCAAAGGTAAATAGAGTGGTTTGTCAGCTTAAAGTGAATGGCTGCCTTCTTAATACGTCTGCGCGCTTTGATTTCACTGTCAGAGCTGGGGGAAGGAAGAGGAAGTGACAGCGGTACAGTCACCGGGCGGCCTCGCGCTGCTTTTTTCTCGCTTGCTCTTTAGGGGGCAGCAGAGGTCAGGATTTGATAAGGCTGCTTTCATATCAATTTACAAAGCTGGCGTTTGACAAGCAAAAAGGGGGATGAAACCGGCCTTGTTTATTTTACACTCCATCCGAGACTGTTCCGATGTGTCTTTGTCGGCTGGGGGGGAGACTGCTGGGCTGCATGTTGTGCATGTAAATGCTACTGGTGGATAAAGTCTCCTGGAGAACACAGACACACACACAGATGCTAAATTTAGATGAGTCTGGAAGCTAGACAACACACGCAATCAGCGCACCGAGGATGGCAAGGGGGGTAGGGAGGTAGAATATGTATAAGGGAGGGGGAAAAAAAGAAAACACACCCCACCACCACCACCACTTGGGCTTGAAGTGATTACTGTTCTTTGCACTCAGAACAATTGGTCCCACCAGTGTGGCTGTCACACGGAGAGCTTGGCACTGCCACGCCACAGATGTTCCCCTTTCACTGGCCAAAACCCACCAATCAAACCTAAACTAGTGGCCAAGAGACCCGTCACATTCCCCCTCCCTATCCTCGTCTCCCCCCCTGGGCGAGAACGATCCTCCAACATTTACACTCTAGTTAAAAGCTCGGGCCCGGTTCGAGGGGGGGACACAAAGACGGACGGGACTCGCGGCGTCTTGAGAATACAGCTTTTCCCTCAGATGCAATCATCCTCTGTAGTCACGTCTGGAAACAACTTGATCTGCACATCTGCAGCTAAACTCAAAGTGACATGCAGATCTGGCTTTTCCATTCACAACCGCAGCCTTCTTTAGTTTGCTGCTGTTGTTGTTTTACATTCACTGAGCGCCGAAAACATGTTAATGGAGACAATTAACCCTGGAAAGAGCACAGAGGCAAACAGCTGCGCAGTCAGTGCAGAGGCAGCAGCAGCGCAGGGAGGGTCGTCCTCCAGTTCATCTTGAAATATTGACACTTAGAGTCTGAGGAAGTGCTCCTGCGGCGAGAGGACAGTTCATAGTTTCCGCCAAACCCCTGCATGTATCACCGAGAGCAGAGTCTTGACAGCGAACCGGCTTCCCCACCGCGAGAGGAAAATACTGTCTCTGAAATAGATACCAGCAGTATCAGGGTAACCCATCTTTCCCAAAGTGTTCACAACAGTGCAATTCCGAGATGCGAGAGGAAAAACAAACTGTCGCCGAGAAACTATGTGTTGGGGGGTGAGATCCGATAACCGTTTTTATATATCACTTTTTAAGCATCCTTGTCTTGTTTTTTTTTTTGGAGGTTAAACAAGCAGACATATTTCTTTCGCCGTGGAACTTTTTAAGAGTTACAGGTACACTGATCAGCCACAACACTATGACCACTGACAGGTGAAGTGAATAACATTGATCATATTGGTACTATGTGGTGTTCTGCTGGAAAACCTTGGATTTTGGACGAGACTTAGACACCCAAATCAACATTGTCCCAGAACAAGCACACTCCCTCATGCAAATGTCACTGGCCTACCCCTGCAGGAAAATGCACCCCACCACATGGCAAAAACATCAAACAATCAGGAACATCTTGAGGAACATGACAATGGCCCAAGATGTTGATTTGACCTCCAAACTTCCTAGACCCCATTCTGATCAAGCATCAACAGGATGCAGTGGGACAAGTTTGATTGACAGAGGCCCCACTGCACAAGCCAGAGTACCCAAAGGATCCGCTACTGGTACCAGACTCCATAGGACACCCTGAGAGGTCTTCTTGTCCATACCCAATGGTTGAGAGCATTTTTGACCATGTAAGGAGGACCAACACAATATTAGGCAGGTGGTCATAATGTTATGCCTGTATGTTCTTTTGGGATATTTAGTGCCACCTGTACACAATATAAATGCCATCTAAGGTTCCTAGAGATGGAAGATCTTCATATTTTTGTTTTGTCTGACAAACCATTAAGAAAAAAAAAAATTTTAAACAGAGAAAAGCAGCAAATTCTTGACAAAAACAATTCTGCCGCTATCAGAGTAGCTGTTGAGTAAATATGTTTGTCAACTAATTAATTGGCCCATTAATTGTCTCAGCATTAAATAGAATAATTAATTGTATTAACCAAAACAAACATGAATAAATCTCATCATTGACCCCAATCTACTTTATTTACCCACTAATGACAAAAGTCTCACATTTTAAAAGTCAGATTTAGTGCGTTCATCAAGCGTGTGGTCGGGTTATTGTTTGAAAATCCCATTTTTAAAACAAAAACAGCAATTTAAGAATCACCCCAGTAATGATTTTCTGATTTAACTTTCAACCCCGTGATTCAATCAGGTTGACGGATTCCAATTTCCGCCACTTTATCATCACGCTCAGCAGTAATTTATCATTTGAGCAACAAAATCAATTTGTTCCCCTGTCCGCTCGCACTGGCTGGGAGTATTCAGACAGACATGTCACATCTCGCGGAAAAAACAACAACACAATGGAGGAGGCTTCATTTATATTCCCCGCTCCGCGTCCGCGCTGCCTTCCCGAGATGCCAAATTTCGGCGTGTGCACACTTTCAATTAAAGCAAACATCTGGATTGGTTTACAATATTTCCTTAATTATTTTAATAGCTTGGATATTGGACAATGGGGAGCAGGGGGAGAAGATAGTGAGTTAATTGTTCTGATCTCCCCTGATGATCATCTTTGTGTGCGGGGAGGAGAATAGACGGTCGGCTGAATGGGCTCACTGCTAGTCTAATTGGCAGGACATAAATGGTATTTATTATGCGGGCCTTCCAAACCCTGATTGTCTGCGGCACAAAGCTGCCTCTATTAGCAGGGTGCTGGCTCTTACTGGTTGGTTTGAAATGACCCAGCGCTTAACCATTTATTAGATGGACTGGAGGCCTCCTTGTATGCCATGGATCTCTCTAATTGGCATGTTTACCCATGTGCTGCTTCCCCGGGCGCTAACATTGGGATGGAGTTGTTTAAATTTTCGCCTCGTGGGGTTAATACATTTAACCCCCGCAACATTTGAATCGTTCAAACTGTTGTTCGACACATGCAAATTCCTTTTCTTCCCCCCCAGATCTGCGAACTTCCTTTAGAGTGCAATCCATCAGCTATTAGCAATACAGTGCATTAATGGAATCCATTTTCACCTCCCTCACAAGTAAAGGAGTGCATATTGAATTATTTAATATCCCGCTGTGCAGAAGGTAACCAGACTGAAGACGGAGAGTGTTTACCTCTCTCTAAGAACATCAAAGCCTGTCTCTGCACATAGGGGCTTCCCTCTGTTTGCTCCCCAAACACTTGCCCCGTCTCTCTATCCGCCTCACCTTGTCTCTTTATATAGTGAGAGCCGGGAACTCCCTGCCAAGGGTAAAACAATTTGCCACATTTGTGTTTAAGCCTGATACATTGTCCCAAAGGCCTTCTGATGTAGTTTTTTCCCCCTTCTCTCTCCCAAAGGTAGTGGACCTCAGCGCGGAGCCCAGGAACAAAATGGACCGTCAGTTAAAAGAAGAGATCAAAGGGAGAGCCCCGTAGCCCCGGGTTACGCAAGTATGTCTGTCTAATTCTGCCAAAGATTCGTCCTGCGGTAAACGGCAGAGAGAGTAGAACAAAAGGACTCGCTGGGAGTCAGCGGCGGAGATGGTGGTGGAGGGAGGAAAGACGGGTGATGATGGGGGGAGGGAGGGGAGTCTCTGCTCTTTGACCCCAGTCAGTAACCTGAGTCACATCACAGTCCTGATAATAGGGCTGAGCAGATTAGTCACTTTGCTGAGGACAAACAGGAAGAGCAAAGAGCTTTCTGAGCGTGATTCAGAAAAGCTCTTTGCTTAGAAACTTAGAAAAGGGAACTGAGAAGGTTATTTTCCTACTTTTTTTTTCCTGCGAAGAGCCAAAAATAACTAGAAATCCAACACATGGACATATATGGCAGTGAAATATCTGCCTATTGTGAACTATATTTGCGTCAAGGACTGTGTCAGACGGTAAAAGTCTTTAGTCTGAAGGGTTGTATGTATTTGCCTCAACCCACAAATGAGTGTGTTCTGTATAAACTGTAATTAAAAGAAGAAATCCTAAAATGTGGATTTGGGGGCTTTAAACACTCTGAAAGATCAGGGTCAGTTTTGACTTGAAAACACATTAAGATTGCACTGTTTTCTTCTGTCTTACACTTTTTCCTTTTGAATGTATGAAAGTCTAACACCCCAAGAAGTTTTCATTCATGTAAAAATGAACCTCGTTGTCTTGTTATATTTATATTTCTTATAAATTAATGTCTGTGTAGACTCTCAGTCATCCAGGTCACGATAATCCAAGGAGCTTCAGTAGAAAGCAACTGGACTTCTTTTATATCAGGGGAAACATCTTCAAGAATCTACTGACGCTAGTCGGATAAATTAAAAATGTTGAGGCAATTTTTCCCTGCATTAACACTGGTATCGAATACAAATATTTTTAAAACTACCAGTACCTCACGATTTCACTCCACCTCTGCATGTATCATATAACATATAATAGGTGGCATAAATTTGCCCTTTGTGACTCACATGCCATCCCTCACGTAATGTAACATAATATGAATGTTTAATGCCCCATAAATCAGACAGCTGCTCAAACCAGCTCCGCCTCACCTGTTTGATACACTGCAGACGGTCATTGGTCTGCTGTATGTGTCTGTCCATCGACGGAATCGAGTTCATGTTGATTGTCCCTCTTTGGCCTCTACCTGCCAGCCATTAAACCGGAGAGTTCTGCAACAGAAACACAAGACAAGTGTTAAGGCTCACTTCTTCCAAAGCGGAGCTGCCAATCCCATCACCGCCAGGATATTGCCGTTCATGTGTGTGTGTGTGTGTGTGTGTGTGCGTGCTGTGAGCTGAGCGGGGGAAGATATTGATTTGGCAGGTGACAAGCACCTCAGAGAGCCCAAAGGATGACATTCCTCTCAGCTGCTGTGACACCCTTAACAAGCCCTGGCGTTTGCCCCGAACGCTGCCATACACCTCTGGAAAAAGGACACTGGACTTAGACAGGATGTCTGACCATGTTTAAAGCACCTTGGGGTGAAAATGAACAGAGGTGGAAGGACACACACACACATACACACACACACACACACACACACTGAGCCTCACAGTCTGTCAAGGGGAAAAAACCCGCATGAAACCCTTCAATCCAGGCCTGTGAGAACATTAACTTGGCATGTGGTTCTCTGTTTACATTACTCCGCCATTATGTAATCTTTGGTTAACAATTATCTGTACTGTGGGCCCAGACATGCTCCACATTTCATTCCTCCCCCCTCCTCCTTCTTCTCCCCTTCAGCTACATAGGAGTTCCTCGAACAAAACCTCCCTTACAGCGCCAGTATTGATTTTGGAGTAGCAGCTTATGGAAAAACCTTTTGGAGAGAATAATTTTTCACGCGCCGCAAACAATGGGGCTGTGATCCGACAACACCGCGTAACATTATCGCAAGTTAAAAAGTATTACAAGCCACATTAATGGTTATCAATTTCACCTCTGGGTTGGGTGGTGGTGGGGGGGTCTGATTTAATGTTGCATTCAGTGTCAAATAAATATTACGCGCGGTTGTCGGCTATAACTCACAGTGACCCGCCGCTCAAGAGGTGGGGAATTAATAAGCGCATATATGGAAGGAGTGTAAACCCTCCATCCTTGCTCCTCCTTTATCTCACACTGTCTCAATCTGTCCTTCTTCTTGCCACTGCAGGGGCATCTCATCCCGTGGCGCATCATCTCTCACTCCCAGACCCCTCCCACCCCACGCCATCTTTCTCCATTACCATCACACGGTGAGAAATTTCACCGCACAAAGTACCTGTGAGATGAGGGGGAGCAAAAAAAAAGAAGAAGAAGAAGAAGAGAGCAAGAGAGAGGAGGCAGCATGCTGCACCATACTGATAATGCTCACTTAGGGGTCTCTAGCTGGATTTAACGGCAGGGCCAGTAATCTACTCCACTAGACAGCTAAAGAGCTTTTATGCTACCTATTGGAGCTGCTCATGCCTGTACTTGAGAGGAGAGAAGGGCACACTAGTGCATTCCTCTCCATAAATTAGAAAGCTCATAAAGAAAAAGAGACATCCGAGGATTTTTTTCCTCTCTCTCTCTCTCCCCCCTCCACTCTTTGCTCTCTTTGCAGATGGAATGCATTTGTTTGTTGACATTTCTCACATCTGAGACTTGAGGGAGGTTTGCGCTCAGGAGTTTTATTAATTTTTTTTCTAGAAATGTGGCACTTGTGATCAAGATTCAACCAACAGATTCAATATATTGAGTGTTGAATACGAATTTAGGTTCTATTAGGAGACCCACAGGTTAATCAAAACACCTAAAATATGATGCAGCTACCACTTCCAGCATAGATCCTGGGAGAAAACCCTCTTCAGTGATGACATGTGTTCATGCACCGACTTCCCCACACATGCCTCAGGTGTTTGCAGCTATGATACTCCCCTCAGTCGCCTCTCTGTGCCAGCTGATAGCGAGCTGATCCTTGGCGAGGGGGCGGCCCCGGACCCACCGTGCCCCTCAGCCGCCAGCAGGTGTCTCCCTGGCCCTTCAAAGGCCTGGCTAGTGCCACAAAGAAGGCGGAGCGGTGTTGCTTTAAGCCTTTACAAGCTCTACAAATCCTCAGCTGCTGCTTCCTAACAGGGCCCACTCAGCCCGGCACTGCCTGTCTGACCTTGTGGTTATTGATGAGCAAGTCGACCTGCTCGCTCCCTCTTTTTCTCTTTCTCCCCTCCTGCCCTTCCCCTCCTCTACTCTCTACTCTCCCCCCCACCCTCGTTCTCTCTCCATGTCATCTCTCTTACCTCCAACAGTGAGTTAAAATGAGCAGGGGGGGGTTGGAGCAAGGTCTGGCTGCCACTCACCCCCTCTGTTTTTGATTCTACAAGCATGCATCCACATATTTACACTTATTTTCTTCCCTGAGATAATTACAAAAAAAAAAATATAGCATGACAGTCTTGGGGAGTAATTAAATTTTCAGATATTCACTTGCTCTAATTAAACACTAGTCCTTTGTTATATCTTTGATGACTAACAAGAGCGAATTTAAAGATTATACCCACGATGCTGTGGAGATACGGCAACAGATGCAATTACGAGCCTGCCCCTATTTACATGCTTCTTTTCCATCCTACAGATGTTATCATTTATTATTTTCCTCTGCGCCGCCACCTCGTGTGATCTTATTCGCCTTGATTCGGAGAGTTGCTCCAGAAAAATCCCGCCTTTGGAGTGCGTGTGCAGATATGTGCCTTACTTGAGCTTAATTTACTGCAAATTGCACGGCAGGCGTTACACAACAAGTTGAGAGCTGTGGATTCCTGCACAACAAAAGACACATGGGGCGGCGGAGAGTGGGAGGGGAAGGAGGGGAGACCCGCTTTTCCTTCCCCTATTCAAGGGGGAGCTAAAATATATGTATTGAGTGGGAGCTGTAATAAAACGAAACGGGTGAGGAGATGCAGGCTGGGAACAAATATGAAAGGCAGTGGAGTATGGCGGCAAGGCGATGGAGCACCACCGGAGGATTGGATGAAATTATCTCTTTATAATCAGGGGGCTTCTGCATGGCTGCCTCCTCCATTGCCCAGTGACAGATGAGGCCTACCTCTTCAAATGGGCTTTTCACAGTGCTATCAAGCCCACCTCTAGGGTAAAACAATGTTTTTCTTCCCCCCTGTACCACTACTTTAAAGCTTTGTTTCCACACGACACCCCGCGGAGAGCAGGATTGTCTCCCGTCAGGCAGGGTCCATGTTTGTCTCATTACGTGATCATGTTACATAAGTGTACCTTGAAAAAGGGCTGCGGATTTAATTTGATGACAAAACTGTGTCACGGCGGGGACTGGAAAGACGGTGACGCTAAACAATGTCGAGTGAAGACGCTAAAGCAGAACATTATCTGCGGTAAGTGAGGGGGGATTGCTTTTTGAACTGTCACAATCGCACAGTTTTGGAATCTAAACATTATTTCAGACACCCAAAACCC
>OMNN01062712.1:0-39865 GCA_900302755.1 Chromis chromis | reverse complement strand
GCCTAATATTGTGTTGGTCCCCCTTATGTGGTCAAAATGCTCTGAACCATTGGGCATGGACAAGAGGACCTCTCAGGGTGTCCTATGGGGTCTGGCACCAGGACATTGGCAGTGGATCCTTTGGGTACTCTGGCTTGTGCAGTGGGGCCTCTGTCAATCCAACTTGTTCCACTGCATCCTGTTGATGCTTGATCAGAATGGGGTCTAGGAAGTTTGGAGCTCAAATCAACATCTTGGGCCATTGTCATGTTCCTCAAGATGTTCCTGATTGTTTGATGTTTTTGCCATGTGGTGGGGTGTATTTTCCTGCGGGGGTAGGACAGTGACATTTGGGATTTCCATTTGCATGAGGGAGTGTGCTTGTTCTGGGACGATGTTTATTTGGGTGTCTCGTCAACACGGATGGCAAAATCCAAGGTTTTCCAGCAGAACACCACATAGTACCAATATGATCAATGTTATTCACTTCACCTGTCAGTGGTCATAATGTTGTGGCTGATCGGGGTATATTTATTCACTTTTCTACTATGCATACTGCATATACTGGCCAATATAGCTATTAAAACAAACACACTTCTAAAATCTCTGAGAATTAGTCCACAAATTCAAATAACCATTGCCTTTTTTTTGTACAGTCTGAAATTGCAAATGGAACAAACTTTAGCCAGTGTTTTGGAGAGCTGGTTTGGATGTAATACAGTACATGTGATGGGCAGAGCAGATAGCAAGGATTTGCTCGTACCACAGGCAGGCTTAGAGCAGCAGCCTATTAGGTTTCTATTGATGTCTCTGAAGATTCAATAACAGATAAGGCGTCCAGATCCAAAGCAGCCCTCGCCTCTTTTCTTCTGTGTCCTTGGAACAGGCTAATTCTCACTCATGTTGGCATATTTATGGTGTGAAACTCAAGTCGACTGCCAGGTTACAGTTTTTACCTCTGACTTTGGAAGCATGTGTGTTTGGCAAAGCAAGTTCATACGCTACTTTGCTACATGGTTGGGTAATAGGACAGTATATGCTGAGACCATATAAATACGTCAGTCATCAGAGATTCTTACTGCACTGTTTATATTGTCGTAGCTGTCACTTTAATATCTTTAGATGTAGTAGGTCTTTGTGGGCAATGTTATAAATTACTGAGCAGGCCTGCTTCATGGCAATATTGGATTTTCAGCCTTGCTACTGGCATGATTCTAGGAACGTCACAATTGCTCAGCCTCCCACTTTGTCCTAGATTAAAATCTCCCAGCAATTACTGGATAGATTGCTCTGAAATTTGATGTAGAAATTCATGGTTCTCTGAGGGTAAATCCTAATGATTTTGGTGATCCCTTGACTTTTCATCAAACTAATGAAATATGTAACTGTATTTCCCTCGGCTCGAACTGTAAAACCTTCTTCATCTTCTGACTTTCTTCTAGCACCAAATTTTCAGTTTGTCCAGTACTTTGATTTGTGAGAAGATCTTTGCAGAACTGATGATATTCTCATCAGATTCAGCATCTACTATGTGTTAATGAGCTACAGCAGAGAATACCAAGTGTCTACCTTGTTATCATGTCCATATGGTGTCTTGTGTATGTTGGATGGCAGTCAGCACCATGGCTGAGCATTTCCACCTTAAAGCTGCAGTGTACCTATGTCAGTCTCAAAAACATGGATTCAGACTTCCAGGGTTGTATATGCAACAAACTTAAGGAACCAGTCTTGTTGTTCTGTATTTCTGTATCATTGTGCTTTTTCAGAATCGCTTTGTGGTTCAAACATGCATGGATGAATTACTCCAGTATTACAACTTGCCATTATGTAGCGCAGAGTAGTTTTACAGTGTTGAGTCCTGGTGAGCTGGTGTGCTTGAGCTGCATGAGGTGGAGAAAGAAGCAGGGACTTCATAGATGTCCATATTCTAGAAGAAGTAAAAGAATAGTATGCTGATGGTCACATTCACCCTGCATTCTAACTGGCAAACCTGTTCTTCCTACTTCCTGAAAGTACTGCAGCTGCCCATATAAATTCAGTTCGCTGTTTCAGGCGTAAGTGTAGGAAGATAGAGCGTTTATGGAAATCCACTCAACTAAAGGTCCACTGGCTGCATCTTAAAGACTTGTTACTGGAACTCAATGAAATGATTAGGGTTGCAAGAACAGCATACTTTGCCAACCTCATTTCAGCCAACAAAAGAAATTCTGAATTTCTCTTTGGGACCATAAATGCAGTAGTCTCTCCTACCACTCCACAAGTGCCTGTTTTCTCTCACACCGACTGCAATAATTTTCTAAAATGTTTTGTTGATAAAGTCAGCAGAATCAGAGCCAAGATCCCCCCATCATCTCACCATCTTTCTGTTGGTGCTCCCAGTGTCACAATTTTAAACTCTTTTTCCCCTGTTTCCTTGGAGGAGGTTACAGGTTTGTTGCACAAAATTAAGCCCTCACATTGCCCCTTTGATTTTCTCCCTCCATCCTTGTTTTATAATGTTTTTAAATCAATTGGTCCCACCATTGTCGACATAATAAATCTCTCCCTTTCAGGATTTTTTACAGGATCTGTTCCTACTCTTTTTAATCATGCTATAATCCAGCCTCTGCTGAAAAAATACGAATCTTGACCACACCCTTCCAATTAATTATAGGCATATCTCCAAACTGCCCTTTGTCTCTAAAATTCTGGAAAAGGTAGTTGCCATGCAGCTTACAACTGCTCTAGACATATATGGCATGTATGACCCATTCCAATCTGGCTTTCGTAAATTGCATTCAACAGAGTCAGCTCTTACTAAAGTCACTACTGACCTTCTGATGGCGGCAGATGATGGGAAATGCTCATTATTGGTACTTCTTGACCTCAGTTCTGCTTTTGACACTGTGGATCATGGTATTCTGCTAGATAGGCTTAAGCAGTAGGTGGGTATCTCAGGCCCTGGACTGGTTCTCATCCTATCTCTCTCACAGGAGGTTGTCTGTTTCGGTGGGCCAATTCATGTCTGACACAGCCCCTCTGTCTTGTGGTGTCCCACAGGGTTCTGTACTGGGTCCAGTACTGTTCTCACTCTATTTGTTTCCACTGGGTCAGATAATTAACCGTTTTAGAGGGATGTCATATAATTTGTATGCTGATGACATTCAATTATATTACTCATTCAAAACTGAAGAGAGCAACAAACTATCAATTTTAAATGACTGTTTGCAGGCCATTAAAATCTGGATGTCTGACAACTGCTTCAATTAAATATGAGCAAAACAGAAACTGTTATACTTGCCCCCTAAAAATGGATACCATCCATTAAGCAGCATATTGGGCCATTAAGTGATTATGTTAAACCCTGCCTTTGTAATCTAGGTGTGTCTCTTGACCAGTCTCTTTCACTAGACAGCCATGTCAGCCAGCTAACACGTTCTTGTTTTTTTCCATTTGCACAATATAGCTCAATTAAAATATATGGTATCCAAGGTGGAATTGGAGATGATTTTACATGCTTTTATCTTCTTGTCTCGTTTTTATTATTGTAATGCCCTTTTTAACTGTTTAAGTCAGTCCTCTTTTAACCGCCTTCAAACAGTCCAAAATGCAGCTGCTCACCTTTTAACAAGAACAAACCGGAGATCACCCCTGTCCTATCCTCTCTTCACAGGCTCCCCATCACTTCTCGTGTTCATTTTAAAATATTGGTGCTAACTTTTAAAGCTTTGCACGGTCAGACACCCCGGGATATTGTCGACCTTCTTCACCCTTATGCCCCAAATAGAGTTCTCAGGCCTGGCCAACAAAAACTACTTGCTGTATCACAAACCAAGTACAAAACCCGTGATGACTGTGCTTTTCAAGCTCTCGCACCGAAGCTGTGGAATGCTCTTCCTCTACAACTGAGCTCGGTCAACTCCTGTGAAACTTTTATGAGGCAGTTGAAAACGTTTTTATTCAGACAGGCCTTTGGTTGAACAGTAGCTGCTCTATTTTATTTATTTTATTTATTGTTTTTGTTCATGTATGTTTTTGCTGCTCTGTATCTTAGCTGTTACTCCCGTTTTATCAGTATTACTACATATACTTATATTTTTAATGACATTATTTCTGTTTTTATCTTTCTGTTATTATTGGTATAAAGCACTTTGTGATCTTTATCTGTGAAAGGTGCCATATAAATAAATTTTACTTGCTTACTTACTTATAAAGTGCATACTATTGCATGCAGTATGCATACAACTGGGACATGCTACTGTGTCATAATGTTTCTTAAGATCTGATTATCTTACTCATATATATCTATTGCAGTCTATAGTGCAAAGTGAGCTATCATTTGTCTGTACACTCTCGGCAGTTCAAGCTTGTTTATACTGACACATGGTCAGAGGATTGTGGGTCAGAATGGCCAAAAAGTATTCAAGCTTAATTACTGCAAGATGGGACCAGATGTAGTAGGACATCCTGGTATTTCTGGCACACTCTTTTTGACCTACTATGCATTGGCACATACTAAATCTTTTCCTGGCACACTAATCACTATGGTAGTGTGGGTTTTTGAATGCAGCCTTAATATAAAGCACTGTAGCCTCACAGAGCTGCTGACAAGGCCGTAGACTTTTTGTAATGTTGTTTAATGATTCCTCTGTTTTTAATTGTTTTATAGCACCTTTACTATTATATCTTGTGATGTACTGTATATCAATACCTAAAACTACATAGACTGTAATAGAGATTTTGTCCACACTACTAACCCCTACTTTGTGCATAATTTAAAAACACAGTCACTACAAAAGTATACAAACCCATGCTGCCACCACACTACGCTCACAGTCACAACCACTGACATTCTCTTTTTAATTCATATGTAAATTGCTCGGGCCTGATTGAGTCAGGATTAAGATAATGAAATTAAATAGCAAGCGTTCAGAGATGGTAATAGGTTTTGGGAAGAGTGTGTGAGGCACCTGTGGGAGTTTGTTAGTATTAATGTCTAGGTGTGTCAGAGCAGCAGTATTATCATTAACCTGCCTTGTTAACCTTCTCTGCGTCTTCCTGGGCTTTTGTTTAACACATTTAGCATTATTATATAGATACACCCTACATCTTTGGAGACTAAAATTGTTTTGCATGGCACAGTCATAGTCAAATTTCAAACTCTGTTACTACTTCTCAGCAGTGCAGTCAGTTAGGAGCTTGTTTACTAGTCCGTCATGCATTATTATCTCATTATCATGCACTTGTGTGTGTAACTCTCAAATACAAGCATGCCCCAACCATATAATGACCATAAAAGTATGTCATATCCCCAACAGTGCAACATCTGCAGGTGGTGTCATGTCAAACCTGATGGCTTCTCTGTTGATGAATTAGCCAACTGCATAATTGCAGATGTTTATTGGTCTGCTGACACCACTGCAGCTCACTTCAGGCAAACAACTCAGACTACTCACAAAGGCTTCTGAGCAAATAAGAAAGCAATAACACTTAATGAGTTTGCAATGCTGACTCAATGAGAACAATCTCATTCATCTTTTAATTCACCATAAATTATATGAACAATCAGTGAATAATTTCCTGTTGAGATTTCATTTTACCAGAATTTAATGGTACCCTATAGCAAGAGTTTAAGCTCCCATTTAAACTCCATAGATCACTGGAACATAATGTCAGCAGAGTCGGGTGTCTGATTCCGTCTGCCTCTCCTTGTCTCTCTCTCTCTGTCATGTCTTGATGTCTCATTAGCTCTCATTACCTGCGTGCTCCAGGGCTATTGATCTCTAGGAGACATTAATTACGTTATCAGAGCTTGAGTTGTATCTTTCAATATAGTAAACACAGGAAATGAGGATATGAGGCTGATTGTGTTTACTGTTTTCAGTCATGTACTGGTTCCAGCCTCGGTCTGAGGATAATTGCTCAGAAACTAATCAATTAATGAGCGGGCAGTAACAAAATATCACTGCATTGTATTTTATGACCATTCTATCTCCCATTGGGACAGTTTTGCCTTTCTAACTTCCTTTCTTCTTCTTATTTTCATTATATTATGACTGTGCCTAACAGTTATCTTCTTTATAAACTAATGTAATTATTTATTTAAATAATCTTTCAGGCCATTACAGTTTCTAAGGATGCACTAAATCAACTTATTCTGTCCGAATACCAAAGACCAAACTCTGTATATTTGCTCTATGTGCCTATTGTATCTGATAGCAGTTCTAAAGTTAAAATCTGTAATGCGCAATAACATAACGCTGCACTTTTACATCACTTCTTAATTGTAAATGTGGCTGTTCATACACCAAACCTTTTTAGGTTTGTACAAGGACACGAACAAAAATATAAACGCAGCAGGCAATGTTCTTCTTTGGTGACTGAGGAAAACATCTCACTCTATTGTTTTGGTGCAACTATGTGCATAAAAAATGTTGTACTGTTCAGCTGGTGACAATAATTCTCAGAATAGTCGGGTGGGGTTTTAAAGGACAATGATCAGACAGTGGGACCAGCACACAGACACTCTTTGACCAGTGACTATATTAGGCCACCTTAAAATGCAGCTTTGTTCAAATGACATGATGCCACAGATGACAAAATAAAGATCAAAACAGACTGTTGGCATGTTTGATGTCGACTGTCAGTTCAGGCCCTAGAATGTCCAGCATTTGTCGTCTAAGAAATAATTTCAGACAGAATAGTATAACACACAATCTGCCACATGACCACAGACGGTTGTCTCACCACCCGAGCCCAGGATCGTACTCATCCATCTGCAAAGTTTTTAATCATCTACAAGGACTGTTGATGAAGTTGTTGATGTGCGCAATCACAGAATATCTGCGCAAACTGTGAAGAATCACCTGAAGGAAGATGGTTTCTGATCTCGTCACCCACGCCAGAGCCTTGATCTAACAGCAGAACGGCATCGTAATCAACTCCAGCGGGCAACAACTCACGTTCATCGGACACTTGAAAGATGGAGGGTGGTCCATTTCGCTGATGAATTTTGTTCTCAGTTATACAGAGCAGGTGGCGAACATTGCATTTGACGTTGTACAGGGAAAACGCTATATGGATGTCAAAGTCACCAGAGAGTGGCCCATGGGTGCAGAGGAGTGATGGTACGGGCAGGGGTATGTGATGGACAAAAACAAGGTATGCATTTGGATGGCATTCACAATGATTTTGAGATGAAATCCTCATTTCCATGGTTATCTGTTCATTTGCCAGCATCACAAGAAAAAGTGTGTCCTCATGTCAACAGAATATGCACTGCCCTTCTATAGCAGCTGAAAATCGCCTGCAGACTCTCCAGACATGTCACTTATCCAATGCTCTGGATGGACAACAGGATCCTCTCCCCAAAAATGTCCTCCAACTTCACCAATTCCTTCAAGATGAATTGGACAACATTCTACAAACAACATTGTCTGTATAACAATAGAGAAAAAAATAAATAATCAATCAGATCAATCAGTCCCCTCTGCGGATGCCAGTCTGTCCGGTTGTCAGCAGTATGTCTAAGAAGAGACTGGATTTTCATGAAATTTTGCTATCGTTCGTAGATGATCTTAATTACTTTGGTGATCCTCTGACTTCACATCTACACCCCCAGCAGATCAAAGTTTTTACTTATCCCGAGGAATATCACAACATTTTCTGGATGGATGAGCAAAAAATTTGGTAGAAACAGTTTTGCTCCCCAGAGGATGAATCCTAACAACTTAGGTGATGCTCTTAGTTTTCACTGAGCTGATATTCTGCCATGCCAGTGCTTGCTAAACAACTGAAATGATATACTGATTGTCAGAACTGTTGAAGATTAATTTTCTAATGAACTCTCATTGTCTAATCATTTCTGCATTATGTAGTATTAAAGAGTTATGTCCCATAGTTGTGACAAATCTTGTCAGTTGGACAAAATAGTCCCTTTGGAAGGTGACACAGCACAGACTTATCTGGGATGTGTGTTGTCTATGTTAACAACTATTGTATGTAATCCAGGGCAGCAGCTACACTTTGAGCATTAGTGTGGATTAGTATGACACAGCGGTTGTGTCCCCAGTTTCTCTAGAGCTTTATTTGACTCTTAGGTGATTTTTGTCCTTTCGGCTGTTCTGTTGTTCGGCTGTCAGAGCAAAGTGCAAATTCTATCAGCAGGAGTTTATTCAATCCAGCTCTCTCTCGCCTGAAACCTGTGGACCAAGAAAATGGAATGATTTTCCCCCCTTTCACAGTGTTCACACACCATCCAATTAGAGCTCCGAAACACAAGGGAGAGAGCAATAGGCAGGCAGAGATGTGGGCAGTATAAAAGGACAAAAGAGGAACGGTAGTGTGACAGGTTATAGAATATAGCTGGAAAAGGAAGGAGACAAAAGAAGAGCAGAATATGCTCTCTTTGAGTACCGTCATATTTGCTTGTGTAAAGAATTCGCTGAATACATTGTTCACATGAATTTCGCTGCTCTCCTCAATCACTATTAATGCTGGGTTCATTCCAAATTAAAATGTGCTTTTTATTTTGTGCAGAAATGAATGCAAAAGAATATCTCACCATCTCTACTGAACCCACATATGAGACAACATGAGCATTGTGTGACAAAAACAAAAAAAAATTCCACTATACTATACTACACTATATTGCCAAAAGTATTGGCACACCCCTCCAAATAATTAAATTCAGGTTTTCCAATCACTTCCATGGCCACAGGTGTATAAAATCAAGCACCTAGGCATGCAGACTGCTTCTACAAACATTTGTGAAAGAATGGGTCGCTCTCAGGAGCTCAGTGAATTCAAGCGTGGTACTGTGATAGGTTGCCACTATCTAAGTCCATTTGTGAAATTTCCTTGATACTAAATATTCCACAGTCAACTGTTGGTGGTATTAAAACAAAGTGGACGCAATTGGGAACAGCAGCAGCTCAGCCAAGAAGTGGTAGGCATCGTAAAATCACAGAGTGGGGTCTGCGGATGCTGAGGCACATAGTGCGCAGAAATCTTTAACCTTCTGCAGAGTCAATAGTTACAGACCTCCAGACTTCGTGTGGCCTTCAGATTAGCTCAAGAACAGTGGTAGAGAGTTTCATGAAATGGGTTTCCATGGCAGAGCAGCTGCATCCAAGCCTTACATCACCAAGTGCAATGCAAAGCGTCAGATGCAGTGTTGTAAAGCATGTCGACACTGGACTCTAGAGCAGTGGAGACATGTTCTCTGGAGTGACCAATCACGCTTCTCTGTCTGGCAATCCCATGGACGAGTCTGGGTTTGGTGGTTGCCAGGAGAACGGTACTTGCCTGACTGCCTTTTGTCAAGTGTAATGTCTGGTGGAGGGGAGATTAGGTGTGGGGTTGTTTTTTAGGGGTTGGTCTTGGCCCCTTAGTTCCAGTGAAAGGAACTCTTAATGCTTCAGCATACCAAGACATTTTGGACAATTTCATGCTCCCAACTTTGTGAGAATAGTTTGGGGATGGCCCCTTCCTGTTCCAACATGACTGCGCACCAGTGCACAAAGCAAGGTCAATAAAGACATGGATGAGCCAGTTTGGTGTGGAGGAACTTGACTGGCATGCACAGAGTCCTGACCTCAACCCGATAGAACATCTTTGGGTGAATTAGAGCAGAGACTGAGAGCCAGGCCTTCTCGTCCGACATCAGTGCCTGACCTCACAAATGTGCTTCTGGTCAAAAATTCCCATAAACACACTCCTAAACCCTGTGGAAAGCCTTCCCAGAAGAGATGAGGCTGTTCAAGGTGCAAAGGGTGGGCCAACTCCATATTAAACCCTACAGATTAAGAATGGGATGTCATTAAAGTTCATGTGCGTGTAAAGGCAGATGTCCCAATACTTTTGGCAATATAGTGTATGTTTGAGGTCACTTACAAACAGTGTCTTCATTACATTGTTTGTCAGTAAGTGATATCTACTGGTATTAGTGTCAAAAATTCAAGTTGGGCTATAAGCTGCACGTGTGAATATAAGTACACCTAGATGGATGCTAAGAAGTACTTTTTTTTGTTGTGTAACTCATATCAATCTCTTCATGATATCCATGTTTGCTAGTGACTGGCAGCTTCATACTGTATCAGATTTCTGAGCCTTCTTCGAGCACTCAAAGACAATGATTGGCCTTTTACATTAGACTGTTCTTTCAGCTGCAAGAGGAATGCAACTTCAACACAGCTAATATATAATTTATGTAGTATATCCACTGTATTATCTATAGCTCAAGTATCATATGTCTGACTTTGATGAAAATTAGACCCAGACTCAATATTGAAAATGGCTGCTTTAAAAGAAGGTAACGGGACGAATTCAGCTGCAGTCAGTATGTGTGTGTTGGGGAAAAAAACAGTAATGTGAAGAAAAGGTGATTTGTAGGGTCGAGTGTTTTTCCTCTTTGTTTGTAATCTGCACTTCAGACAGATCTCCACCAGCATCCTGCTGCTGCATCAACAGCTCTCACCTGAACGAAGGTTAACCTCAGTGAGCAGACATGATAGGTGTTGGTCCTTCCAACACAGCTGTGATGGGAAGGACCAACACCTTGCTCTCCCTGCAGTCGATTTTAAATCACTGGGTGGCTGAGTTTCTACTCGAGTGATGGAAAGTGACAAGATAACCATTCACTGTTCTTTGCTGGCCTCTTAACAGGTCGAACCAAAGTGAACTATTGACAGATATTTTTTTAGGTTGAGTGTTGGGCTGTCCATCATTTTTGTAGCAGAGTTGTCAAAAATCTCAATGCTCAGCAGCAGGATAGATTTATGTTATGTGTTTTAGGTAAAGTCAAAAATGAACAAAGTCCTCTTGTCTCCATTACCACTGTGGTGTTGCTTTTCATTTTTTGCTATTTACATCTTTATTGAATTTTTCAAGGAGAGGCTGGTACATGGCATCAGAAAAACTTCCACATCACTTAAAATAGATGAAAAATAAGTAGCACAGACAGAAGTGAGAAATTTAATCTGCGATAAAGGAAAAGAAAACATGCTCAGCACAGAGGATTTTTGATTTGCTAAAATAAACAGGCTCCCCATCAGCCTCTATATGGGTCAAAAAACAAACAGACCAGGGGAGGTTCCATCTTCCAAACTACTTTTTAATCTATTAGGTATAAACTCACAGGATGCAATCTCCGCTTTTACCAATCAATCTTACCCTTTCTTTAAAATCCACAGCTTTAGCTGGTTGCCAAATCCTCAGAGGACTTCTGTGATAGCATTGCGTTTTAAACCAGCAATCAAAACTATTGACCATACACACACACACACACCACACACACACACACACACACACACACACACACACACACACACACACACACACACTTCCAGAAAAATGAGCCACCAAAGAATTCCAGCACAACAAGAGTTAGACTGTAGGACATAAGTGGCATAGGATCGTCTAAAAAGGACCCTTTTGTTGTTCACCCCTTTGCTACAAACTTCCTCTCTGCCACTACTGACAACCCGGGGAGCCTACACAAATCTTCAGCTCTCTTCAAATGTCATAGCAAAAGGGAGCTGCCGGTGAGGGCTGAGAAGGAAAGGGAAAAAAAGGTCCACTTATCTGCTTCACCTGCAGCCTGCTTCGTGGTGTCAGCGCCTTCTCTCTACTTTGTCACAGTATCTTGCACAGTGAGTTAGGACAAGTGACAAATGGACATGCTACATTTCTTCAAGTAATGGATAATACACTGAATGAAGACATCTGCATTGCACACATCTTGTATAACAATAATAGTAAAAGTCATGTATCCATAAGAAAATGGCAATTAGACATTACTGCCAGACACAAACATTTTGTGCTTACAAAGACACTGAGAGTCTGCTATCTCTCAGCGAATTACTAAAACTAATTGCCCCTAATTAGAAAGCCTTGATTAAGGTGCAGCTTCTGATTTAGGAGGAAGCCAGCAGTGATGTTCCCTGTCGTAGTTTCTCGCCATTCTAATTGTTCATTTTAGTATTCATTCCATCTTTACTGTTCCTGTCAGGGGACCTTATGCATAAATGTAAGCCATTTGTCCAAAAATAAGCTTTTCCTGGATGACTTACTGTGTGAATTGCAGCTCAGTGACCTCAAATGAATTAGATGATTACTTTACTTTGGCTGTACTTAAATCCTCAATATAAGATTCTTCAAAAAAAAATGCTTCTGTTACTTTAAAATCTAACTTGGATTAATCATTGCTTGTCTCTGTATCTTAATATGTTCTCCGGTGACGTTCACTGAGGTGGCATCTTAGTAATATTTTTAAATTTTTTAATCCTCTATTTAAAATCAGAAGAGCAGCCTTTAAAAGTCAGACATGAGAACTGATGTGTGTGTTCTCAGTGTTTCACTGCATCCAAAGCAATGCTCATAAGTGAGACAACTCTGCCTCTAGATTGTGAGATCTGCCTCCTCTGGCAGTGACACATTGTTTTAATTTATAAAACTGTGACAAGATTTGAAAAATGCTTTTAATTTCCAACCGCAATTACGGTATTCTTTATTTTTCCATTTAAACTTGTAATAGCGTTCAGCCAGAAGCACGTCAGACACAACTTCTCATTTCCCCCCAAAATCCCATAAAGTATTAAACTTCGACCATTTTGGAGAGGCCTGCTACAGATATGCTATAATTAGATTCCTATGCTTGAAAGGCTTGCAGGGTGTTGATCATTGTTATTTTATGAGGCATGCAAAGCTACGACTCTCATTCCTTCAGACTGACCACTTTCTACTAGCAGCCAGGCAGGGCCCTAAACATGAAAATAACAACTTTCCCTGCCTATAAATCATTTGAGAAATGGTCTTGTTTGTTAACTTACAGTGGGGTGAAAGGACAATTGTTTCCTGCCATCTTTTATGCAGCTGCAACAGGGTGTACAGCCCTAACCTTAGGATGATGCTCCATCAGTGCTATCTTTGTGATGACCTTCATAATCACAATATCTTTTACAAAGAGCCAATCGAAAAAGGGAGATGTTTTTGTCATGTGAAAAAAGCTTCTCACAGAGGAATAAAATGGAGTGATAGCGCCCTCTGCCTGTAACAAAGTATGTGACAGCTTAAAATTATTGGTATATTATTAGCAATTTTTGTTTTTATAATTTCTTAAAGCCTGTGGTAAACACTTAGCAAGAGAACTTGGGCACATCTTGACCATATTGTTACAATACCAGATGATTTCTGAAATACAAATCTATTTGAAAACACTGCATCCAGTTTGAAGCTTATGATAATGTGTTCTTTCATTTTTCATTTCCTTTGAGATCCCTTTTCATCTCCAACAGAAGAGGCCAGGTTCCAGTGAGTTTAAGATCAAATTAAAAACCTTTAATGTTCTCTCATTAAGCCTAATAGTGAATAATCCTGCTTCAACACAATTGCTTCACGGGAGGTTTTGTTAGCATCCGTGTATGATGGTTTTGATGTGGCAAGTCCAGCAGAAACAGAAAAATAAAACACACTTTAACTGTGTCGTTACCTGGAAACATCAGGCTTTACTGGTTGGACATTAAGATCAGTGGATATCAAGCGCTTTTAAAGCTTGAGATATATATCTTCCTGGTTCGCCGTGTCACTCAAAGACAAGCACTTGTTCATGTAAAAAAACTGATGATCATACAAAGCAAGGGACAAAAAAGGGCAAAAACATGTTAACATATATTGAAACACAAAGCCAGGCATCCCCACAAGTCATGATTACAGTTTACAGTTTATGAAAAAGAACCAAACACTTGGATGAGAAGCTTAAAAAATTATTTATAATATGATACAAGTATGTTTTGTGCAAGAGGTTGTTGGGGCTGTGAGACCTGTACATTATGAACAAAGCACTTAAAATTCAACAGCAACCTGAAAGCAGAGCATGGCTGCAGGGCCATGATTGTGCCAAATGGCAAAACTATGAAGATACTAGGTGTATTATACAAATGGTTTCCACAAGTATACAATGGCTGTATAGGTTTAGATTACATATTTATATAAAGTGCAGAAGAAATAAACACTTACAGTGAAGGCCTGAAGTGCTTTGTGACTGAGTGTAAACCCACCACCACATGCTGAAAGCCTCCTCATCATATGGCCTGGTGGTTGGGCAAAAACAATCTAAAGACTTGGCAGGACAGTATCACAAACTGTTGGCCATAGTTCAGCGGAAGATATACGGTATTACAAAATGTATGAAAGGGTTACCAATCTGTGCAATATATTGAATCTTACAAATATCAACAGGAACAGTTGTGAAAAAGTTATCCAAAATTCCCCTTTTTACAATTATAAATACACAATTGTTTGCTGCTCCTTCTACGCTGAAGCATAGCACCACAGGCTCTCGTTTTTCTTTCCACCACTGAATATGAAATAACCTGAAATAAATGAGAGGATCCATTCTTATTTCAGGGGAATAAGACATTTTTGACATTAAAGATATAAGAAAATATATGCACTGTTAGTGACTAGATTACATGGTTTGTATATATTTCATAACTCTGGTTTGTCACTATAATGTTTCAAGGTTATAAAAGCAAGTGAATTCAGCATCACAGTTGAGTCTCAAGAATACAGGAGAGCAAAGAGGCATCAAGCGGTCCATTAGACTCTGTCCAGCACCTCTCCTTGCTAAAACACCGGCAGCTGGGGATTCTGGGGGATTATCTAGGTCTGCTGGGAACCCTATAGAACAAGAAGAGGAGTTGTAGGTATAAATTAGGGTGGACGTATGTTTAAAACCAGACAGAAATTATATGCAATGTCAGTGTACAATGTGAATGTTGTTTAAAAAGCTAGTGGATAGTAACATTTATTGAAACTGGTCCTTACTGAGTTGGTTCTTTTACGTTTCCAGCAGTCTGGATTGAGTCTTTTCTGCTCCTCGGCCAGAGCCTTGGCCTCCATGGTGTACATCCTCCTCTCCTCACTCTTCATCTTCTTCCACTTGTCACCCAGGATGACACTAATGGCTCTGAAACGAAAGGTAAGAGACAGACCGAGACGTAAGTTTTCAGATATCTGACTTGATATGATCCGACTTTGATTTTCTTTTTCTATCTTTTCTCTTTTTTGTCCAGGGAATATACTGAAATTCAGCCCACATACATTTTTACAAGATCTGAAACCAGAGCTCTAAAGAATAAATACCTTTGATTTAATTGACTTTCCAAGTCCTAAGAGAAGACATGACTGAGGAAAAACAACATATAGAATGTAATGGTCCAGGAATATGAAAATGAACTAAAGTAAGCCAAATAAAAAGAAAATACAGTTTACTGTATGTAGAGAGGTAAATCTTCTATCTTACATGCTGACAGATTAATGGCTTAACAAATTGGTCTAAATCTGATTTGGAGATGAGTGCATTGTTCTTCAGCTCTTAAATCTAGAAAGAAGAAAAGAGCATTTGTCCTTGAGGTTTCCTACCACTCCAGGTATTAGAATTAGTAACCCACCAGTGTAAGAGTCCTTTCTCTATCAATACATTTCTAATATAATAGTAGAACTGGAAGCATGGCCCAAAGAATCCCAATGTACATTCTTTTCTTGGTTACATTGTTTCTTTCTCCTTGCCCTTGGGCTTTCAAGAGGTTCATGAGGAATTCTCTTTGTTAGAAACTACAAAGCTTCACATAATGTGTCATGGACTTTTAATACATACTCTGGGTCTGACAGCTCTAGCCCAAACCACTCTGTAACTTTCAGCACAAAAAGTGCTTCATAGTCTTTATACTTAAAAACTACTTTTATACTTAAATATAAATAGTAAAATGTCCTTGAATGTCTTAACGTCCTTTCACAACAGTAAGTGGGTCAAATATAGAGAATTGTTTGCTATATTGTACTGTTGTATAGATTGTCATTCAAGTTTTCCTCAACTGCTGAACTGGGAGCTGTGTATTGAAAGCTAACTCCAGCGTCACACACGTTTTGTATTTTTACAAATGTGGCTGTGACATTGGTTGCAGTCATCGAGTCCCACTGTGGGTACCACTATGCTGGACACATGCTTGTGCACTGCAGTGTTGTCCTTTATATTCTCTGAAGTAACTGTGTTTACTTTCTTTCATTTACTTTGTGATGCAAAATGATGATGAGCTACACACAAAGATTAATAGCACTGGAGCTGCATCTCTAGGTAACTTTTCATGTTATTGTGCAACGTCTTGTTAGCGAAGTTCACTGATTCATACAGAGTGAGAATCATTGTAGGTAGAAGGTTTGCATTGTAATCACTTTGTTAGATGTATGTTACTGAAAAGAAGGGGACTACTATAAGAGATTTATCCTTAACTTCCTTAATGGTGACTTCACTCCCAACAAAGTCCACTGGCAACAGAAACATGTTGGGAAAAACACAAGTAGTCTGTCAATTCTTGCTGTCCCCACATGGTATCTTGGTCAATGTCATATCCGCACATTAGATTTTTGAGGTAGTGCAGATTAGCTACATGTACCTGTGAGCCTTTGCACACAGCTACCATAGGTACAGTGTTGTATAAATATTGAATCAAAAGTGCAATAACCAAAAAAAATGAATCAAACAAATATTGTGTCTTCATGCAATCACATACTGATTCAATGATACTGAGATCAGTTCTCTATTTGGGCCATATCATCTGTTGCAGGACTCCTCGTTATTTTTAATAATAATAAAATAATAATGCATTGGTTTTATTTAGCGCTTTTCTAGACACTCAAAGACGCTTTACATTGCATTATTCATTCACTCCATACTCCATGGTGGTAAGCTACGTATGTAGCCACAGCTGCCCTGGGGTAGACTGACGGAAGCGAGGCTGCCAATCTGCGCCATCGGCACGTCTGACCACCACCAACCACTCACTCTCACACTGCATTCACCCAGGCTTCCTGGTGTTCCCTCACGGTCTCCCATCCAGGTACTGACCAGGCCCTACCTCGCTTAGCTTCCGAGATCTGACGGGATCGGGCATCCACAAGGCGGTATGGCCAATCATTGTTATCAAGATAGTTCTTTATGTCTGAACTTTTGGGTCTGTATTAATGCTGCAGAATACATTCGGGGCCAATCAGACACCCCAGATAATACTGCGTGATGGATAACAATTTAAACTTCTAAAGTGCAGTGAACTTTAAAAAGAGAGGAAACTCTGAACATTATACAACCAGACTGAGAGATGTAACATTGCTATCATAGTCTGTTTAAAGTCTTACAACTCTCCACGCAATATTTGTCTATCACCCAAATCAGAAGCATGACATCCCATCTACTTTCAGGGCTAAGTGTGAGGCAATTGTGTGAACTACGTGGCAAATATGACTGAATCTTAAGATGCGATAGAGACATTCATTACCCGAAATTAGACCGTTTTGCCTTCCAAAAAAGCTGACTGAATGACTGAATGACTTTTGCGCACCTGTTGTCCTTCCCAGGATACATCTGCGTGTACTCCACTCTGTATTTCTTGGCAAAGAGCATGAAGGCATTCATTGGCCGCTTGCATTTTGTAGGCGTGGCACCACTGGCTGTCCCTGAGTTGTGACTCCGGTTTGATTTGCCACCGGAGGATTGTGGGGAACACGAGCGCTCAAGTTTATCACAGTCTGGACTGACAGCACCACTGCTGGACAGGGAGGCCCTCCGCTGACGAGCCATGCTGCTTAGAACATACACTGCTGAGGAATCTAGTGGGGTGAAGTCATAGCTGCAGGAGACAGGACGGAAAAGTGAGACATTAATATTATATGTTTTGTCATATTCTGTGTATAATTAACTTTTGTCTAGGGTGTGTACATGGCCTGTTTGGTACCAAAAGTATCTAAAACAACTGTGCATGTAAATCATTTTGGATATGCTTTTTGCAAAATGAATGCAATGTATATTGTTGTTTTTGTTTCATTCAAACGTATTTATATATGGTGGAAAGATTTCACTTCTCTTCTTTCACTTAAATTCTGCAGTATATTTTTGCTCTGTAAACAAATTCTCAGGTTAAGAATACAAGCGTTAAACTGTCTATAAGCAGAACAGAAGATGTAAAGAATACATACTGTATGTTAGGTAAATATGTGCACAGTATCATTGTATATATGTTTAATATAATTTCTAGACAGACAGGAATATCAAATTCCCCTTCTTTCCTCCGATCAACCCACAGCACCCCCACTCTCTAATCCCTTGACATGATGAGCCAAGGCAAAGCACAAAAAATTCTAACTGAAAAAACAACTTCCATTACAACCGGTACATTCCTTCCAGCCCCATCCCCCTGCTGCCCAGGGATCACATGACCATTATAGGCATAAATCAAAAACGATGAGACACACAGGAATTTGATAATTATGCTAAGAGTGTACCTTCTGAAAGTGTCAAAGACGACTGAGTCATCACAGTTAATGGCATCTGGGTGGTTTGGTGGCAGGCACACATCTCCCAGCTGCATCTCATAACAAGGGATCCCATGATGCACCACAGTAAGGCTTGGATAAAAAGAAGACCACCCTGAAAAAGACAGATGGTATATTACGGATTAGTTGGATCCTAAAGCTGTTTATTTAAACACAAAACTAAACATTTTGCATTTAGCAAACATTATTTGGCCATTGAAAGCTTCTGTTGGCTCCATTTTACATATTGCTATAAAATCTTGTTTTGAGGTAATTTCGCTTAGCTCCCTTTCCACCAAAGCTTTACCGTCTGCTCTTCCTCAAACAACAAGAAAGCATAAACCAAAAGTCTATTTGCATAAGTATATTTGTGTACGCTGACAGGAATGAAAAGGTGTTATTGTACCTTTATTTTTGACAAAAAATGGATGATCCAGTCGGCATTCAGCTGTTAGAAGGCCTTCATCTGGTGAGCCTGGGTCAAAGGTCAGTTTAAGAACTGCCTGGCCAAAAGATAACGTCTCTTCGTGGCTCACCAATTTCAGTCCACCTGAACCATATCTCTGTAAAGGAAGCAAAAAGCTAATAAAACAAGTCTGTATTCAACAGCAAGATGAGCAAACTTCAAAACGGAGGAAGTGGTGTCGAAACAACTTAGTGTCTGGTTGCCTGAAAACTGAAAACACCAGTGCAAATCAACGAAAGAAATCATTTTAAACTTCATCTTACTATTTTTATTGTAATTTATTTGGCTACCAGTGGATGGCACTCAAGTCACACCTAATACATGAAGTGGTATACTGTATTTTAGATTAACTATGGAGGCCGTATCTTCCAAATCCCAGAACACAAACATGTTTTAGAAAGCTCTCTCTTGTCAGTGAAATATATATCTGTGCTTCTTTTTCAGGTAGGAACTAGTGTAATGAATAATTCAGTAACTCGGTTACTGAATTACTGTACTTTCACTGTCAGCCTGTCACCATCTTGTGGCCAATCCAAGCCATTTTAATGTAATGTACAATATATACACACATAATCTTTTATTTGTCTGGTCAGCTTATTGATATATTATATGAATTATTTTAGGACATGCTCAGGTCACTATTGGTTGCCTTACTTTGAGAGAGGATGAGGACAGCATCATGGTTTCATCATCTGAGTCATCATCTGAATCCCCAAGTTCATCAGCTTCCTGCCACTCCACATTAGGACCTCTGTGGAACCGCAGGCGAGTTCCTGAATATCAACACAACAATGTAACAGGATGAATAAGCGGACCTGTGTTTATACTGCTAAGAGAATGCTAGAAAATGGAAGCAATATACCAGAAGTCAGAAGTGCTTTGCAAATGTTTTTTGAATTCATGTTCATTCTGGTTGCTAAAATACATAAACAAACAATAGTTCCTGCCTCTGTCCATCCAAAACAGTTTCAATTGCATGTCTGACTGCATTCAGAACATGTTAAGGGCAGAGTAGTAAATTGCGCAGTGTTTTTTTTGACGGTCCAAATTTACAATTCTATTCAGATACATAACTGAAGAGTCTGACTCACAAATAATTATAAAATTGTGTGTTTCTCAGGTTATCATATTAGAAAAGAATATGTGTATTTTGCATTTATGTAAACATCACAGACGTATGAGTTAACACTTAAGAAAACATGAATGAATAACATGACTGTTTCTTATTTAGGAGTACATGTTTACACTAGACTGTGCGCCATTATGATGCAAGGCATAAATCTCAAGACCATTTTTTCAAGATATCCTTCAAAAAGTTCAGCATTCAATATGTGCGAGTGAGGTGAGATCAGAGTGTGTGTGCGTGTTTGTGCTTGTTTCTGTATGCACACTGGTGGTCCCTAATGTATATGAGTGTGTATGTATGCACCTTTTAGGAAGCAATGCCAGGCTGTGGAGGGCCAGGAGTGAGACCAGGCCATGTCTTCATCATCAGAAAACGATGACGACATTGAGAAAACCCCAGACTCTGATTCGCTGCTGGCCTGGTATAGATAATAATAACAAAAATCATACAATGACAACAGTAAAATAAACAGCATGTTATACATAATTTACCAGGAAACAATAACTGGGCCTACAGGAATAGACGATTCTTAGGTTTTCAGAGGCTGAGGTTGGAAGTGAAAGGTTACCCTGACACGCCTGCGCTCCCTGAGGTGGCCTCTGGACGGGTTGGGTGCGCTACTGGCTAACGGGGGCCGGGCGTAGGAATGTAAACTATTACTGTTGCCAAAGATGTGAACTGGAGATGATCTGAAAATAATGACAATGTTATAAATATGAGTAGTTCCTTTGTTACTTATATATCAAATACAGTTGCAGTAGTGATACATTTATCAGACGTGAACAGAATGTTATCCTAAACACACACATTAGTGAAACTATATATTTTGAAATGGATATTTTAAAATATACACAGTTTAACCCTATAAAAACTTAGTATTACAGATTAATTAACTGATTTTCCAAATTCCTGTTCATAATGATGTAAACACAGTGAGCTATTCAAATTTTTTAAATGCTAAATCGACACAATTTCTGGGGATATTTCACAACATATTTTTCTAAGTTGTGTTTCTAACTTGCCAATCCTGCTTTGTGAAATACCCCCAGGTGTACTGGTCTGTGCTTCTGTTTTTACATGTGTCAGTTTGTCTTTTGTTGGACTCAGCAGATTTTCAAGTCGCTATGGATTCATACAAACCTCTTGTGAGGGGCATCCTTCACCAGAGGGCTCTGAGGACTGGTGGCAATGTTGGCAAGCTCAGCGAGCCAGTTGGTGCTTGGAGAGCAGCTGAGCTCCTGGTGAGACACAGCTCCAACCTGAAATAACCCTGGAGACCTCTGGTCCTCCTCTACCTCCTGCAACTCTGGCATGTCATCTGGTAAGAGATTGCAGTAATATTCATATTAAATATATAGAAAATCTCAGATTGCTTAATTGTAGGTTGCTAATTCTTGCTGATCTTACCATAATCCATGTGGCACCCAGGTGACGACGGCAGGTCCTCGTTACACTTAAGTGGATCGAAGGACTCGTCCATTCTCACAATGCTCTGCTGTTTTCTTTATTTTTCTTTCCCCAAACAGGCTGCAGTTCAGCTTACTCAGCTTCCATCAGCAAACTCTGACACATCAGCTGGTTTGGGCAAAACCAAAAGTCAAAATTCACAAAGTCAAACTACAACTGAGTTCTATCTACAGTGTCATTTTAATTAGAATTATACAGTAACTGGTTTTGATTAATGATGATGAAGTCTTTTTAATTATATACATATTTAATATAGTGGTTTGTGGATTTTTGACGGTAATAGGTGTTATTAAAACACTGCAAATGGTTAAATGGAAAAAAAAAACTATAATGTAATAAGCTTTAGCTGTCAACGATTTCTGACTATAGAAAAATAACAATACCCTAAACATTATGCTGTCATTACATGGCATGTAAAGCATCAATATGATGGAGAACGCAGGCAGCCTTTAGGGAATCCTTTGTCTCTGAATCGACACAGTAAACCTCTGTGACTAGTCATGTGACTCGCTGCGTGGAGGCCTTGTTTATAAACTTAAAAGGGTTTGGCGCATGCGTACCAGAGCTCATTCATTCATAACTGCGCAGCAAAAGTGATAAATAGCAGAAATTCGTTTTGAAAAGTGGCCAACGAAAGCTCGAAATTACGAAGTTTGGAAAATATGTGAAAGAATATCAATGACAGAATTAAATACTTTGTGCTTATTTGTTTTTTATGTTGTCTTTGGCGAATTGCAAAGGAAGAAAAATCGCTACAAACATAAAAGAAGCTGTTTAGAGCAAATGAATCGGATTACAACACTAAACTAACGGTCATATTTGTTCTGACAACCGATCCGCGGCCGCTGCACGTCCAGACAAACCGTAGCTTCGACTTCGTAAACGCGGATACAACAGCGACATGTCGTCAATAAAACGCCTTAAAAGTATTATTTCATGCAAAAAGACGGTTTGAAGGGCAGGCCTAGTGTTTCCCCACTCCTCAGCAGCAGCAGCAGTAGCCTCCGCTCAAACCCAGAGGCTGTAGGGTCTAACACTGTAAACAAAAGAATGTCAACAAGTTGAGGCATGACGCAACCTCTCTGCCCCGTTCAAAATGAATGACAAGAAAACCTCTGGAAGCCTTTCAACGACACGTTCACGTTCATGAAAGCAGCTTTTACCGATTTGAAGACTTGTTTTAATACACAAAACTGCTGTCGGGTGGGTTTGTTATCACCAAAACAACGAGCGTCACAGCGAAAAAAACACTGTCGAGCTCAACCTGCCAGTCGACGTCAAATTAAAGCGTGACAACCTCGCGAAAACACAACATTAGATTTGCAAAGACACGGATCACACGACGATTAGGTTAAAAAATAGTTTGAACCATTTATTTTTTCGAAAAAAGTAGTCAACTTCCCACTTACCAGTCCTGTCGCCATCGAGAAACTCTGTGGCATTCACTCGAGGGGTGGGAATGAATGTTTCCAGAGGAAGCCTCCTATAGGTGGATGAGCACGTCAATAACAAGAATCCTGATCGTCTATTGGCCGATACGGTTGAGAAAAATAAGGGAGGCGGGGGCTAGTTTGTTTATCATCTTATCATTGGATGAAAGTATATGCCTGTTACTACCCAGTAACAGCTGATTGGCAATAACAGTAACAATACATGATTTTTTTTTATCTGAAAATGTTGCAACTACAGCAAGAACTACTTGTACACATTGTTTTTTTTAGATTATTTGTCCTTCTCTCGTAATGAAATCCTTGCTTTAACTTTCTAACTACAAGATCTTGTGAATGAACGAATGAATGACTCTTTGGGTAATGAATGAATGAATGAATGGTGAATGAGTGACCCAATATTGAATGAAATCCTTTGAAAGTGTGCCTTTGCTTCATTGTAATAAATAATTATGTGACACGGAGATATAAAATGTTCTTTATTGACATGAAAAGTGAAACATACAGTACTTTTAGCCAGTATTGTGGTTTTGCCTTCAAAAATTACCAGTACTACGAGGAGGGGGGGAAATAAAACCAGCATGTTTAAACCCAGTTTTAAATTTAAATTTAAGCTGCAGACAAATACAGAAGACTTCAATTGTTCATTTAAAAAGAGAGAGAAGAAGAAGAAGAGAGAGAGAAGACCCACTTTATATTTGTGTTGAATGGAAACATTATATGTCGTTGGCAGAGGTAGACAGCAATAATGGATGTCTTAATAATGTATGTTTCACCTACACAAAAACAGTATGACCTAAATTTTACATTAAAACACAGAAAAATCAATTGTCTCCAGACGTCGCATATAATGACTACAATCTAGTGGGGCAACTTATTAAGTTAAAAGTGGGCCTATATCATAACAGTAAATACTCAGTTTTAAAATTGTACAGCAATGTGTTGTATATTCTTACAAAACTATCAGCTATCTCTCTGAAGTCTGCTTTGTTGTAAAAGCATAGTATTAGGCTAACAGCCACAAACACTTACCAACAATGATATACAGTTTATGAGCATGTATTCAAGGGATTCAATCTTACACTAAACAGAAATGTATTTTTGTAAAAATGTTAAGGTACTGCCAAGTCTACATTCTGTTGTAATCAAAATGAGAAAGATGTTGTTCGTTTAAAAATTGTTTATCCTTTCTCAGGTCGGGGCTCTTGTACCAGTGCACAAGAGAATGCGACATAATCGCTCACAATTATCCAGTAAGAAATTAGCTTTGGCATCTGATTTGAACAAATGATGTTTAGAAATTTACAAACAATATCATACTGTAGGTGTAGCTATAACACTGTGGAGAAAAGGTGAGAAGTTAACAAAAGTGTTCAATTTACAAACAAATAATGCACCTGACACTGACAAGTAAAATGCACACTTACGTTTTTAAGGTGAGAGTCGTGAGAAAATGTCATTTTAAACAAGCTTTAAGCAACTCTGCTTTGGCTTTACTTCAGTCTTAGCCTTCTGTGACAAACTCTACTAAAAAGAACCTCGCCTCTCATGGGAATCTGACCTAGTCTGTTTTAAATATCTGACACTCAAATGTTGTAGTGTAGTGGATATTCACATTTCTTGTAAGAAAAGCTGTTTAAGTGATTATGGGGAAAACATCCATACAAGCCTTTTTTCCCATCCACCCTTTCATGGTCCATTAGAATCACCTCATGCACTTTGTTGCTCAATCTCAGGGCTACTTCCAAACAGGGTCACCAGCTGCTCCTCGTAGTTAGCAATGTTTCTCTTCATGATGTCCATGCACGGGCCTAGCAATCTCTCAAAGGCTTGAACGTCCATCACTGACAAAGAAAGCAAAGAACAGAGGCAGACATTATTTGAGAAGAAGAATAATCGGTATACTAGGAAATGTATGATTCAACATAAAATTGTACAAAATGTACCCAAGCATTTGACGCTCCCCACAGCGTAGGCAGATGCAGCTCTGGGTTTGTTTGTGACAAGAGCCAGCTCCCCAAAATACTGGCCCCGTGAGCATGTGGCGATATCCACCTCCTCTTCCTCCTGGTCTTTTTTTGTCTGGCAGGAAAGAAATGCACATTAAAGGATACTTGAAAACACCAACAAGTATTCTGGTATCACAGGGTTGTTTACACCCTTAGAAAAAATGAAAGGACAATTTAGCAAACATACCCGGCTTCTTGTCATGGTGATTCTAACTTGGCCGGACTCAACAATGTAGAAGCAATCTGCTAAATCACCCTGTAACACAAAGCAATAAGGTAGTTGTAAATGAGCAAAAGTACAATTTTAAAAAGCAATCAAAGGACTGATCATACAAAGAGATTCATCACCTGAGCAATAATCTGCTGTGAATCACTGTACACCCTGGTGGATAGCACGTCTACTACCTTCATCCTCTCTGACAGCTGTGGATGAAAGGACATTTGGTTGACAACTGTTTTACTGTAAATGCATCATGCACTTTATTAACGCTGGACCATAAAGCAAATCTTAACCTCTAAAGATGTAAGCAGCGGTAGTGTTTCGATGAATGCCTCGTACATCTTTCTCTTCTTGGCATTGTTCTTCACGATGATCCTCCTGAATGTCAGACGATCCTGAGACAGAGATTTGAATTTAAGAAAAACAAAATCATGTTTAAAGACACAGTGTTTTCCCCTGAGTTGTTTGTGTATATCAAGAAACCAGTTTGGAGTATCTTTTATTTCAAAAGCTCTCTCTTTTCTCCTTCTGTAAAATTTTAAACTGTATATCTGGTGACACATCTTGAACCTTCATAACAGAGAAATAATAACATACATCACAGAGAAACACACCAGAACACCCAGAAAATCTAGCATCATGAGGATTTTTAGGTTTTACATACACACTGTTCTGGCACCCATTCACCAAACAATAACTCATATGAAACAACATTTTACAGCAGGGGTCACTGTTAGCCGGATTTTACTAAGCAGAGTAATAGCATCCAAGTGTTATCCCGCTGCTTTCAGAGACAACCATTAGAAATCTCTCAGTGGTATATAATCTTGGAAGAAAAACATCTAAACACAAATAAAGGGCCACACAAAATGTGAGTTGACAGCATGCAGTGGCATTGTTACATACTGTACTGTTGGGAACATATGCAGCTGTCTATGGCGCCCTCTAGCTTGCAAGTCTTTTCCCTTTACCCAAACAAGCAAACAAGGCCTTAATCTCACAGCAAAGTGGTCAGACTCAGACTGTTGCAGACCCGGCTGTCATATGTTTAACTGTTTGCACGTTTAATTACATGCTTAAAGCCCCCACTACAGTCGACTGTTTGCTCAGAGGCCCTCCTCTACCTCAGCTGATTGTTGGTTGAACAGGGCTTCCTGCTTGTCCACAGACTTAAACACACATTACAAGTGTTCAGGTCAACAGGGGATACAGCAGCAACCTGCCCCGTCTGCACAGAGATAACAACACCGGTACCCACGTTTTAAGGACACGACCCTCGCTGAGTCATTAACTAACAAGCTGCTTCACAGAACCGAATCAAGCAGCAACTGAATATTCACAGCAGCCGTTCTGGCTACAATTTATAAAACAGTATGATGCTGTTAAAACAAAATACCATTTAACTGAAATTGTATTTTAAACCTGTCATAGCCATGAAATATTTTAACCTTGACTTGTGTCTGCTCTATGATGGTGTCAGCACTTTTCACATTTTGCTAAAACAGACAAGTTTGGTTGTTTGTGCTGAGCCACAAAACCGTATATATTGTTAACATTCAGAAATATATATGTTTGCACACTCACTAGTTTAATATAAGCATTGATGAGCATGTTCAATCATATCCAGGGGTATGATTTGTGCCCTCTTTGCTGCATCCAGTGTGTTTTACATGTTGTCTCACTTGGATAATGTGATCTCACTCTGCCACAGACAACCTGCGTGTTCATTTAAATCACGACAACTGGCAGCACAGCGTGTTATAAAAACCTGAGTAAGGAGCCAACTGTGCTCTTAGAGGGAGGATGTGATGGTTTACTCACTAGGCACCAAAGGGCTCCAGGCGAGGTGGCGATTATTGTGGCTGCCCTGGGGGTGTTGTACATCAACGCCAGTTCTCCAAAGCTGCCTCTGTTGTCATAGCAGCCTACCAGCTTGTCCGCGCCATCAACCTTCACGAAAATGTTAAACGTCCCACTGAATGGAAATACAATAATAAAAGAACAATTAGAAAAAATATTAAAGTATAACAACCACATATTGGTGTCTCCGAGAATCTTTAGTCGGCAGGAAAACCTTGATTTTAGGGTTTACTTTACAAATAGTCTCACATAGCCAGACCAATCTGCAGCACAGAACTCTGCAACACAGAATGGTCTGGCTGCACCTCATTATTATTCCGTTATGGGGAGAAAAAAAACACCCTGGCTCGTTTGTATTTCTTGAATCCAATCACAATCGTCTTGGGCAGAGCTACGTGAAGAATGCAGCAACAGTGCCACTGCAAAATAGTCACAGAGGAATTGTTCTGGCAGAACATTTGCACATAGAGAAGCCAGCACTGTCATTAAACTGGCTAATACATTAGAGAGAGAAAAAACACAAAAAACACGCAGTGGTGCTTAACAACCACCCAAACCTTCATCAAAACTTGAAATTTTCAGCGTCTAGGTTGCAGCCTGAAGTTTGTTGTTGTTGTTTCCCCATAGCGGATGGGATTTTGAAAACGGTGAGACAAAAATAGCGAAAGGGGTGAAGAAAGCCAGCCTATACCCATGATCTACATCTGGTGAGTCAGACTATTCTACAGAGTTTCATTTGTAACAATCAATGATCAGATTTTTTTTTTTTTTAAATGAGTGAGTAATGATGTGAAAGATCACCTTTCAATAACATAAAAGTTGTCCCCATCATCATCTTGATCAATGATGTGGTCCCCTTCTGTGCAGAACTTCTCAAACATGGCATCCAGCACCTGAGACATCTCTTCCTGTGATGGTGGGAAAAAAAAAAAAAAAACGTCAGTCAGACATCTGAAAAAATCGCACAGAACCCACCATGTTCTGTTTCAGCTACTGAAAAACCTCTACAAATCAAGCGTAGCACACTGAGCATGCAGGAAAAAAGCTGCTGGCTGTAGGCCATGTTCTCCTTTGTGTAATTGAAGAGATGGCAGGGCACAAACCAGGAGAGAACAGAGTGCTTATGGAATAATCCACTCACTGGATCCAAATTCTTGAACAGAAGAATGTCCCTACATGCTTCCTGTAGTCTCTGTCTCTGCTCATCGGTTTTTGGGTAGGTGACCTGCAACATAAAACATACTGCTGTGAAGTGGCACAATCGCTCAGAAGATGTCATACTGTTGAACATTTTATTCCCATTCAGAGCTACAATATTTAATGTTTCTGTAAATTGAAAACGAGATAACTGTGTGTTTACCCTTGGCTCTTTATCCTCCTCATCTTCATCAGGATTGAACGCTTCAGCACACACTGCATGACAGAGATCAACAAATTAATACAATTCAAACTTCTCATTTTGATTACTATTATTTATGTCCATCCACTGTTTTCTACTTCTGTTCTATTTTTTGGATGTTTGAATATCTTGCTAGTCTCATTTTAATGAATGCATCTTGTCAATTAGTGACAGTATAAATGTCGAAGGTGTTTGATTGGTGGTTGCATATGTTGCAGCCTGTTGCTAAAGTATAAGATGCTCACACAGGTTTACACCTTTCATGCACCTGTCTACCACGTGTGCGTTAAACAATCTACACATTTATAAATACACTTTCTCAGCCAAAAAAAGGAATGATTCAGCACCAGTTCACGAGATAAACCTCTCAAAAATACAACTTTTCTCATCTTAAGAATGGGGACTTGAGGGGGCACTCGCACCACATTTCCTTTCTATGGTTTAACAGCAAGACGTAGTAATAGTGACAAACTTTTACACGGAATAACCCAGCCATAAACTGAAAAATGCAAATTATGAATCCTTATGCTACAGTATCCAGTGTAGGAGATGCTAATTTAGTTGTTGACAAAAGGTAAGAAATATACTTAATTTCTATTGAATAATTCTCATGCTTTCCAGTCGGACACACAAACATGCAACCATCAATCCTAATACAGCAAATTTATTCTTGTGAAGCTAAAACCTTACTATTACAATAAGCAAGAGATGATTATTAGCTGCACTTCTTGTCCTGATCTATCTCCCAACCTGCATCACTCACTGATTTTATTAACCAGACTCATGACAAATGCTTTCACAGCTCTAATAAATCCACACTGTTATAATACGTAGAAGACAGTAATGAAAGACAGATGGAAAAATACTTTAGTATCGCTCGTGCTGGAGCAAATGTGACACAGCCACAGTGTTCATGTATCAGAAGTTTTCTGTATTTCCAGCAGTGACACTGTCCAGAGATTTCCTTTGGACACAAAATGTTTTTAACAGCCAACTTTAATAGGTAGCAAACGGTAACTCACCTGATGCTCTTCTGATGAATCTGTTTATCACTGGGGCTGCAAAGCAAAATAAAAAACTACATTAAACTGACAGAAGCTCGGTTATTACTAGAAAGGGTCACTGTGTTTCAGCAGTAGGCTACATGTGGAGTCCTGTGTGCTCATTAAGGATCCATATTAATCTATGTAGAACCTGAATAAGGACAGCTGCTTTGAAGTGGATTTGAGTCTTTGAATCAAATTTAAATGAGAATAAAATTCAAATGTAAAATACAGCTAAAAGCGCCAAGCTCCTACACAATAGGTCGGTATAAAATATACATTAGAAAGGAGGTCTCATCCATTAATAGCCTGCCAGCCACTGTTGACTGGGGGAGCTCATTAAGACAGTGAAGGTGTGATGGGGCACAATCATGACCCAACAAAATAGTTAGTTTAGTAATGAATGTGGTGTACTTGTCCTTATATAACCATTGCAGCCAGCCTTGCAGACCCCACTTCTCATTGGGATGCTGTGTCACAGCTCTGGGATGCTGCTGCTGCATCTCATTGCAATCCTTCACCGGCCATTGTGTTAAATACTTTAGGAAACACTAAATAATGTAGGGCTTTCAAAGTCACATTGTGCATGGCTTGCACCATACAGAAGAGCTTTAACTTTCTACCTTTATCTGCTTTGTCATATTTTTGCTACATGAGCTAATCAGGGTATATAGGCCCATTGGGCCTGCACCTGAAACTGAAAATATTCAAATGAGCCAGAGGTGCAGGGTTTTTTTTTCTTTAGAGAAAAGCAACAGACAGAACAGTCGCTTGATTGTGCAGCTGCTGTCCTTGAACGCAGTCTTTATCACAGAAACGTGTGTTGAGATGAAGAAGGAGACATGGAGCATCAGTCAGCCTCCCTGACCATATAAGGAGAATGACAGAGCTGCTGGATGCAGGGAGGCGAGCGGCGGAGCATCACTGCGACCACGGCGGTCCTCATCCACCGACACACAGCAGCCATACATGCTTATAATCACAAATACATTCTAATCATCCACATTCACGCTCAGTATCTCTCTGACACACAGTAAATCTAATAGCCCACCTATGAATTCCTCGTCATCGTCGTCCTCCTCCTCCTCTCCGTTTTCCGAATCGATCTGCATGGCTTCGTCAATGAAATTGACTGCTTTTCCAGGTCTTGGGGCCGAATTTTGGTCATTGCCAAAGGAGGCCTCTTTGGTCTCGCTGTCCTTCAGCTGGGTGAAGTACTGTAACGCAAACTCGAGCAAATCCCTGGGCTGATTCCTCAACACTTCCACGGTAAAGCTCTGTAACAGCTCCGTCAGTCCTTCAGGAATTTCTATACTCATTCCTGTTATCAGTCTATGGATGTGGACAAAACCGGTTTGCTGCGAATTTGAAATAATCAAAAAAAAAAGGACACAGGCGGAGATTCTTGTTCTGGAAAAAAAGCCTGAAATGAGCAGACGGGTGTAGTCGGTCCACCCAGTCAGCAAGTCATCCACAGCGGATCCTCTCTTTTTCTTGAATGAAAATGGCTCTGGATTTTTGGTCCAAGCATCTTCTGCTGCTTCTGGCTATAGGAAACCCACGCATGTGACCCAGGAATCCATGGCAACCACCTATCCAGGGATTGCGTATGAGCAGCAGCAGCGCAGAAACTGCAGTCAGTCGCAAAATACAAATTATGGGAAAGAGAAGCCCTCGGGTAGGCTCTATCAGTCACAGATCGATTTTCACTGAGAGAGACGAGATCAAATATCCTAAGAGCATGTCTTCTGTCTATAGTAAGTTTTCTGTGTCTGTTTGCACAGGCTGACTGCACAAGAATTCACAATATCATAAAATAATACAAATGAGGATATACAAATAAATAAATGTTTTTTTTAAACAGCATGCAACAGTACATAGCCAGACTACAGACAAAAAGGTGCCACCACGGATTCATTATGATAAAATTTGGAATAATATATATATATAACTATAATACTATAACCACAGTATTCAGGATATGTATGCAGTATGTTATTTATTGGATCAAATCAGTGTAGGTAAAAAAATTAAAAAAACAGTCTTGCATTCATATTGCAGCCTATTTCCAACTAATTTCCAATTATTAATTATATAAAAGAGTAATTAATAGCCTTCAGACAAAAGCTCATTATGAAGGGACTGTCCCTTTAACAGCACGGGCCCATTTCTTGTTCCAGAGGGAGAAAAATTAATAAATCTGCTGCATATTTTAATGTCAGGGGACCTTTCAGAACATTGTGACTCTCAGGCAAAAACTGTATGCCAAGAGAAAGTTTCATTATAGAATGAAACATTCAGCATGTAATAAAAAAAGATGTGTGATACTCAACAGACTTCTTATAGTCAGCGGTAGTGAGCACCTCATATGGAAAAGCTGTGACCAATATGCAGATTATATGTGTTTTAAAGACACTGATCTGTGAATATGAGTTCAAATTTAGACCTAAAGCTCATTTCTGGGTTTCACAAGGAGGCTTAAAACTGTAAAACCACTAACCCTGTTCTCAACTTAAACACTGCAGTTTTCACAGTACACTTTAAATCCAACACAGTTGATCCAAAGCGCTTTCCAGCACAAGGAGAAACAGAGCAAAATAAGGGGGGAAGGAATGATGAAATTAAGACCATGTGTTCAGTGCAAGGCACACAGAGATAAACTGGCACAAAGAACAAATGGCGTGAGGCTTCAGAAGTAATAACAGAGGACATTATGTCACCATCATTAGTCGGATTGAAGGACAGACAGAAGTCTCTGGTTGGATGATCTGAGCTTAAAGTGTTTTGATCAGGACACATGGTGCTACAACTGCTACCACATGAAAAACCCTCCAGACTGTAAAACAGCCCTCTTGTGTGTGTGCCATGTTGTACAGATTATCATGTTGCATTGGAATTCCAAAGGAGACAGCAGAGGGCAGGTTAGCAGGAGGGAATCACTTGAGGAAATAAAACCCACTGAAGGAGCGCAGCTATTATCTGCCACGGTTATCAGTCCTCTGTGGCTCCACTACGAGACCCCTCCCCCTCATGTGGCCCATATCTGTCACCCTTTATTAAGGAAGGCACAACATTTTCTCACTCTGGTGAACATAGGGGAGCACGTCGATGAGGTGACCTGTAGCGCAGACCTGCTGCTGGTTAGCTGCTAGCTTTTAAGCCCACCATTCAGGAGCACAGTGAGATTGTGTGCCGCAGAGGTTTTATTTGAATGTGTACAGTACGACCCCATCATGGTATCTACAGTAAGAGTCATCTGCAGAAAACATGCTCTGTGCATCAGCCCTGCTCTCTGAACCGTAGATCCTGAAGATTGTTTCTGCCTAATGCTTCTCAACGGACCAATGGAGCCTGCAGCTGTAGAATGATTACACTTCAAAATGCAAAGAATTTCAGAATCTAACGTTGTAAACATTAGAGTAGAGTTGAACACTCTACACATGTGGTTCATGTGCAAGCAGACACTGGCCTCTGCTGCGTTGATTTAACCCCTAAAAACTCATCTCTGTGAATCAAAGTTATGTAGTTGGACTTTTTTTTTTACAGTGAAAATAATCTCACCTTGGCTTAGATGTAACTCTACATTGTTGGTCTGCTCAAAAACTGTAAAACTACTCTTAGCTACACAATGGAAGGCTGTAATATTGGACCAGAAACAGATTCTAAATAACTTACTCATTAGGTTTGTTATGTATGAAACCTCACAATCTGTTTTTTGAAACTGTCATCAGCACACTCCAGTTTCAAGGTGGAAATGCTCAGCCATGGTGCTGACTGCTTATTTCGCTCATGATATGTCTCCCAGTAGATAAAAACACCATATGGACATGTTAACAATGTCAAGAACTTGATTTTCAACGGAGAGGGTATTTTGAGGAGGATGTTTTGATAGAAGCGATGAGGTAACTAAAGTGTGCAACATGGTACGATGTAGCTGCCACTACAAGTACGAGGACGAGGCTGACATCTGTTCAGAGAGAGCAACAGACTTGTCATTTTCATCTCTGTCACATAGACTTAAATAATGTGTGCCAAGTGAGTGGATATCATGCATCTCTAAATGGAATGTTCTTTGTTGGGTTAAAGTACAACACATGCACATTATGTTCCAAAGGAGTTTCTGTCACTACTGCACTGATGCCTCTAAAGATTTAGATGTAAACTTTGGAAATTTTAAGATATAAAGCTAAATAAGACCATTGTGTCAGCATTTAAACGGCTGTATAGATGCTTTGTAAAGATTTAAAAGTGTAAATATTGTACTGCTGATACATTTTGAGTGTGCACTACTTTAAAACATTGGCTATGTCAAAACTGTTCCATTCATATGCTCTAAATGTGGGCAGCGGTGCCACCTACTGGACATGGCATTGCATTACGATGTATTGTTGCAACAGTATAATACAGTTGGTGGTGTTTTCTCTTTACATGTTTCAAATGTGATTAATCATTCTGATCTTCCATTAAGTAATAGAACTCCTGATCTATGTGCGCCAACCTTATTACAGTGTGCTGGGAGAAACATGTTCCATAACATAACATGAGATTAGCCCATGGCGTAAAACAAGCAATTCATTAGATCACTGCAGCAGAAAAGTCATCATGGTTTAGGAGATGCTAAAGAGGGTAAACATTTTTATCTCACTGTATAAAAAAATGCGTTGTCACACATACTTGCAAATGTGTTGTTTATAGGTAAGTAATTCTGTGTTTCTATATGTTTTATTATAGGAGAGACATTATGTAAACCATGATAAAAATGGGCTCTGCTGAGCTCTGCCTTTCAACTTTCAACTTATCACAGCAGAGAGATCCTGAGATAAGTCCAAACAATTTGCTCTTATCAGATTTCAGAGTTGTTAACAAGCCACACAGAGGCACTGCTGATAAGAGATGTTAACTGTACAGTTTCAAACAAGTGAGCAGAGATTAAACCTCCTACTTTGCCTTTCTTTGATGCTATGTTGACTGGAAAATAATCAAGTCAATATAGTGACCCTGAGTGCTTCGGCAGAAGGTAATTGGAGTTTTCTTTTTGGTCCTTGGAGACGTTTCACTTCTCATCCAAGAAGTTATCTCAGTTTTAAGTGAATGAAGGGGAATCCCAGGTATATATCGTCACCTTCAACTCACATTGCTAACGGCCCATTTATGACCTAAGAGTCACGCGCCTTGAGGTATGAATAGTTGTTAAACTGCCAGTTGAGGGATTAAAACAGGATGTTTAAGGTGGTGAACATTTTGTGGGGAGAGAGATCAAGACTGCATTATAAGTACCTGGTGAGTGGTGTAGATGCCCTGATCTGTTTAGAGATGGTTGTTGCAGTTTAACAAAGATGGCTTCATTTACTCTTCTCTAAAACCATCTGTCTTCTTTGTCTAGAATTTATTCATTGCTGTCCCTTATCTTTTAGGAGCAGGTGGACTGCTGAGTCTTGTCTTGAGGAGCTGGCTTTCCCTTTGGATCACAGGTGAAACAAACTAAAAACCAAAAAGAGAAGTCCATCTGTTTTAGTTCTAACCTGGATGACTGCCAATTTTCACAGATCAGTAAACATAATCACTCTCTGTTGATGATAAATACATGAATGGGCGTTGGGTTTCTACTATAAAGGAAGATTTTTGGATCCTCTTTGGCCCCATCCTTTCATTCTCCTGGTTTGTTTTCAGTGCCAGCTCTCCCAGTAAACTACTGGGTTTAGCCAAAGCACTACTGGGAGCTGTTTGTGTTGTTTGGCATGAGAACAGGTCTGCTCCCAGACTGTGCAAATAGATTATCCCACTAACACCTGACTCCAGACTTAAGAGTTGTAGTCATACATCTTCTGTGACTGACATACAACAGCGAGAAAAGTGAAACCACAGTATCCAACAATTCTGTCAATAGCTGAGTGAGTCTTACCTGGATAAACTGCCTCCCCACTGAAAACACTATTGATTTTGCTCACTTCCTACAAATGAAAGAAAATGTATTGCTAAACTGCAACAGGCTCAGTGAAGACATATTGTACAGTATGCACTTAGAAAACATCCACTGTATGAAGTCTTACTAGTAAGATTGCTCTCTATAGGGATGCTGTAAAGAAACCACAGGTGCAAAGCAGTCCATTTCATTTAAGTGTGAGGGATTTTTTGTGTGCATTTTTTCACATTAAATCTGTAAAATAGAAAAGCAAATACACACAGCAAGACACAATGAAATGATGAGCAATGCCCTAAATTATGTATTTCTAAAAGCACCTCTCTGCAGGAATCCCAAATCATTTCAATCAGAACTCACGTAAAATCACTAGTGAAGAGTTAATATTGACATATAATTAAAAAATGGTTTACAAACGTACAGCTCTGCTTTTCCATCCTTTTGTTCAGGTCAGCAGCAGATGCAGAGACACATACAGTCACAGTCCAGCAGGTCAGAGCAGCCAGTAGTAGCATGAACTATTGGTAAAAATGAACCATATGTACTGTACACTATAGATTGAGCAGGAGACATGAAGGCTAAATGTGTTCTTTGTTGGATTAAAGCATAGATGAAATGATGGCCTGCAGTGGCTAAGACTTCTCTGCTTTTAGTTAATGACAACAGTGATACTCAGAGCTAAATATATTGTTTTCTGTAGTTCGAGGAGGTCTGAGAAACCGTAAAACTCAGTGAAGGTGTGCTGATTCAAGGGTGCTTTGCTTTAACCTTGAGTGACCCACACAACAAAACATGTTGAGGCTGTACAGAGAATTGAAAATCTCAAAATCCATTTTCAGGTGAGAGGCTCATTAGGGGGGAAAAAATGTAATGGGAAAGGTTCAGAGTGAAACACAAGAAGCACAAACCACTCAGTATTTTGTTTGTTCTCTTTGGCATATTAATTCATTCTGCAGTGTTTCTGAAATCTGAGCATTAAGTCTTGACCTCGTGAAAGATTCTGCATTGCATTACGAACACTTTATAAAAGTACTAATTGACAGTACTTAAGTAGCTGGCAAAGAACCACTTTTACACATAAGTAAAAACTTTTCATCCAAATGTATGATTTCTAAGGTGTTGTTTGACTAAAATCTGTTATTTAAGATCCACTATGTAGCCAATGTTGCTTATTCCCAATTTACTCCCAATTGTGTTTCACCAAACAGACACTGATGAATTTTTCCAGGAAACATTTATTTGATCAATAGACAGGATCGCATCTTTCCATAAACAGGTCAGTTAAATATTAACAAATTTACAGTCATGAGGAATGTAATAAAAAAAAACAAAAAAAAACAAACAAACAATGTTCTCCTTAAAAAACCCCAACCCAGGATAACGTCAACCACGGTGATACTAGAACAAGACTTGAGTCCAGGTTCCAGCTCCAATGTTACACGCTCCTCTATTCAGTGCTTCACAATTCATCCTTGTCTGTGTTTGCCTGCAAGAGAAGAGAAAACAGAAATGAAAGAACAGCCAGAGAAGTAAATACTCCAGTTTTGAATTCTCCATTTTTGCATCCTCAACATGTAACGGTTGCAAAGCCTTCTTACCGTTTCTTCATCATCATCCTCATCTACAATTTCATCTTTATCTTCAGAGTCGTCCTCTGCTGGTTCTTCGGGCTCCTCCTCTGGTTCTTCTTCAATCTGTAGAACAGTCGTGATATTTAAAAAAAAACATCTCCACAGTCTTCAAGCATCACTGAGCTCATGATTAAAGTGTTTATGAAAACAACACAAAAGGGAAGTGGAACTATTTCCAAAGCAAAAGCAACATGTTAAGAATGGGTTCAGTGCTATGATGCACACAGAAACTGACGGTAAATGCAAATTTCTCCAAAGTAGTACATTATGAGAGCTGACGTGGACTTGCCTGTTCGTCCAGGGGTACATTCATGCTGAGTCGGAGCATGCGCTCTATCCTGTCTCCATAAGCCTTTGTGTCAGCCAGCTGGTAGCCTGAGCGCAGCGTAGCCGTCTCAAAAAGAACCACAGCCAGGTCTGATGCAGTCTGGTCCTCAGCATCAGCCTGAGGACAGGACAGAAAAGAAACTGTTCAACTCTGTGCTCTGACCATTTTATGTTCAATGTGGTCTAGCACCAATTTATAAAAAACTGAAATAAATTACATGATATGGCATTATTACAACAGATGTTTATATGGGTGAGGTGACAGTGGTCAAACTTACATTAACTCTGCTAAGCATCTGCTTAATGAGAGGGTGTTTGGGGTTGATTTCTAGCGTTTTCTTCTGGCTGGCATAATAACTAAGGAAGAAAGGGAATCGACATATAAGCATATAGTAAAGCAGCGGTTGTAACAGACATGCAGCCGCAATAATGTTAATAATCATTAATGGAAAGCACAGTATTATTATTACTCACTTTGTGGAAATGTCTTTTCCTGTCTGGTAAGCTTGTGCTTTCATGATCCTCTCCATGTTTCCTGACCAGCCGTACTGGCTGGCAACCAAAGCGCAAGGTGAGTTGGTTAGCCTCTGAGACAGAACAGCCTTCTCAATCTGTTGGAAAAAAACAGCATCATAATAAATAATGTGACTGATGTAACAGACATAACTTGGCAGCTGCATCCAAAATGTATTGCTTCTGGTGATTTTTCTCCCCTTGACATGAATATTACAAGATAACCGTCTCTCTACCTTCTCTTTCAGAGCCTTGTCCTTCAGCCAAGTGGTGAGAGGTTCATACTCCTTCTCCAGGGTCTCCCTCTTCTCCTTGGCCTTGTCACTCTCATCAAATTTGACACCCTCCTTCGCCACGTTCTGGAAGCGTTTTCCGTCAAACTCAGGCAGTGCCTGGATGCAGTACTCATCCACAGGCTCTGTCAGGTAGATCACCTCGTAGCCCTTCTTTAGCAGCCTCTCTACGAAGGGAGAAGACTCAGCCTGTAGAGGGACAATAAGAGAGATGATGGGAATTTCAGCACATCTTGTACGTGACAAGGTTTTAACATAATCTCACATTTCAACTGGCCAAACAATACAAACGCATTCACTCACCTCCTTCCGGCTGGTACCAGCCATGAAGTAGATCTTGTCCTGCTTCTCCTTCATGCGCTCAACATATTGCTCCAGGCTGGCAACCTCTGTGTCACTGTTGGAGGTCTGGAAACGCAGCAGCTTGGCAAGACGGGTCCTGTTGGAGTGATCCTCAATGACACCCAGCTTGATGTTTGTTCCAAACTCCTTCCAGAACTTATCGTTGTACTGTTCCTCTGCAATCTTCTTGATCATGTCCAAAGTCTTACGAACCAGCTTCTTTCGGATAACCTGAACAGGAACAAGAGAAGCAATGACTTCTTCCATCTTATTTTCTTTAAATGTATGTAATATTCCTTATTCCTAAACCTGTCTACTGATTTTATAACTGTCACTTCATTCTAATCACTTCTATGTCCCCACTTTCCATTTCTTCTTCCTGAAAATATTCACATCTGTATTATAAAAAGCAAGACATATATAACGTTTGTTTTCTTATCTATTTGCATCAAATTAAAAATTAAATTCAAAAAACCTACACAGATACAGCGAGGATCAGATTCAGCATTCACTAAATACAATATTAAACTACAGCAGCTAAAATGTGGCACACAAAAGATATAAAAAATAAAATCTTGGTGAGAAATTGACTTTTTATTCATGTTGAATGTTGAACTCACCTTGAGCAGTTTGTGCTGCTGCAGAGTCTCTCTGGACACATTCAGAGGAAGGTCATCAGAGTCAACCTGGCAAAATAAATTTCCTTTAGTCACAGCGCAGATGATATTAAAGCAGAGACCAAGCAATTCACATGGCCGTCACTTCATTAGAATTAATAAAACAACTCACCACTCCCTTGACGAAATTCAGGTACTTGGGCATCATGTCGTTGAAGTCGTCTGTGATGAAAACTCTCCTGACAAACAGCTGGGCAAGAAACACATTTATTTTCAAACTGTGTTTAAGGGAATTCTTGAATGGCTTTTCTTTCAAAGCACATACACTCCCTTAGAATGGATACTGAATTCTGCTGAGAAGACGTACCTTGATGTAATCATTCTTCTTGGAGCCATACTCATCGAACAGGCCACGGGGAGCTGAAGTGGGCACGAACAGGATGGACTTGAAGGTAACTTCACCCTCAGCTGTGAAGTGGATATGAGCCAGAGGGTCGTCGCTGTCCTGTTGAAGAGCAAAACGATTGGAATTTAGAAAATGAAACACTTTGAGCCTAAATGAAGGCACACCTTGCTGTTCATGTGCCTACCTTTGAGAAGGTCTTGTAGAAAGCCTTGTACTCATCCTCCTCAACCTCCTTCGCTGGTCTCTGCCAGATGGGCTTGATATCATTCATCAGTTGCCAGTCCCACACAGTCTTCTCAACCTACAAGATGCATTAAAACATTTTCACAATTTGTCAAAAATATCTCTTTTGAAACTAATTAGTTTATTACCTAAAGGATGGGTAAACAGTGATTTGCCGTTTCCCCATGTCATCTTAGAGTAACAACCCTCAGACATATCATGTTTACTACCT
>OMNN01062711.1:0-14048 GCA_900302755.1 Chromis chromis | reverse complement strand
AAAAAAATATATATATATATATATATATATATATACGCTTTTAATGAATAAAACACTGTGTGTGGTAGAAAAATATTCAGTTAAAGAATTAAAATAAACTATCTTTGGGATTATTATCAGAGTGAAAACTGTATGCAGTCAGAGAGTCAGGGACATTGTCTCTAGAAAGATTGTTGATGCTCATTTTTAGGGTTATGGCAGAACAAAGTTAACTGTATCAGGATGGTGACTCATGCGTCTGAAGCAGATCACCTAAAACCTCTGTGAATAAATGAAACTATCCTGACTGCTAAATTCCAATTTCTCTGATTTGGTGAAACTGACTCGCATTTCATGCAAGTAAGATGTTCTCGTTACGATGTTGACATGACATTGAGTGTTGTCTTGTTTTGATTCTAATGAATTTATTAGAGTGCATGTAAAGCCGCAGAGTGACAGAGCAGTCATCCTGCCCAAGTCAACATTCAAAGTCAACAACTCCTGGCCCCCGTCCACTGTTCCACTCAGGTTGGACTAGCAAGACAGAAAGCTCCATTTAACCCGACTGAATAAAATCTGCCGCTCAGTTTAACAGAGGTAGTACTTTGTGTGTATGAATATATATGTGTATATGTGTGTGAGTGTACCCATCCATTGCCTACCTATGTCAGTAAGGCAGTTGGGCCTTCCCTCTTGCCAGTGAGTCAAAACTGGCTTCTCACTACAGATGATTCTTAACCCCCTCCAAATCCCCCCACCCGCTTCTTTCCCTAAATATTTTCTGTGATGACTCTGTATACTCCTTCACTCTCATTCTGCCTCAGGTTTGTCTTGAGGGATATTTCAGCATTTTTGAATGTTGTTGTGACTGACCAGGCCCTCGTCAGCCTGTCAGTATGTGGTGACCTGCTGGTGTTTATCTGTGGTAGAGAGTGGCAGTGACTCTCCCAGGTGCCAGATGCAACACTCTTGAGGTTGATGAGGGGAACAGGAGGGAGGAGTCCGACTGTGAGTGTGTGACGTGCATCAATCATCCCTCGCCAGCTATCAGTCCTTCTGTGTATGTCTGTGAGTGTATGTTTCTAGGTCCTGCCTGCTGTGACTGACGCCATTGTGCCTGGTCGCTGAGCACTCGCCCTGTTCCCACAGCTCAGGCCTCTCTGGATTAGAAACACAACAGCTGTATTGTGTGTGCATGAGTGTGTTGGTGTGTGGGCCTGTGTGGACATGTGGACTCGTTAGCAGCGTGGACGTTTGTATACTGGGGGGGATGTGGCTGAGGGGGTTAGCAGGGACTGGATGTCAGCCTAGCTTCTCACCATCCAGTTATCCTGGCTCCCAGCCCACTGTGTACAGTGTGACTGTGTTGTGTTGCAAAGCAGTGGAGTGGAATGAGTTCACATTGCTGAGATGTTTCTGCAAAATACGCAGATGCTAAGAAAGGCATCTCAATTCTTGGTGTGTTATATAAAGGTTATTTGACTTATTTATTCCATGTGCACTATAGCCATGCAGTATAGCATTGGTGCCTCACGGTATCTCTCAGCTTTGTTTACAATTGATAAAGCTAAGTTTCACCCTTCTCCATGCCACAAATTTTCCATTGATACAAAGAAAACTCCAAGGTAACCTATTTATTATCACTGGCTGCACATACCATGGATTTGCATATGAATTTTTATCTATTTGGTCCTGAAAGGCTGATACTTTCAAAATGCTTTTAATATTTTTTTTTGAAAGCGCACAGCCAGCAGTGGATGGGAATCAAATTGAACAAATTAAGAAAAATGCTGACCGTAAACTTTGATAAACTCTCAGACGGGTTTATTCTAAGGACCAATGACACCAGGAAAGCAATTTTAGTCTTCATTAGTATATGTTGAATACGTGTGTGTATGTGAGACGTCTGATATTGACTTAAACTGCAAAAGGCACCAAGTACAGCTGGTTTGTTTAAAACGGACTGGCCAACCAAAAAAAGGGGGGGGGAGGGTATGTGCAAATGAAGTATTACTAGCTGAACGCACAAGTGCCACACAGCAGAGAACTGAAGCTGTGTGTCCAGAAAACTTGAGGTTATTTGGCATGCTCATGGACAGCGTAAAAGTGAATTATGTTGCAGGACTCATAGGTGGAGGTTTGATTCGTGCCATGACACAATATTACTTTTAGAATGCAGTGCAAATTACACCAGTTAAAGCTGAACACAGCGGCTGTTCTCTCAAACAGGAAGAGGCATCTTTGGAGCACGCAGTGTGGCAGCATATTAAGACGTAAATTCTGTATGGTATTTTTTTCAAGTAGAATATTGGCAATCTTAAAATATTCTATTTTGTTTCAGTATTAATTTGTGCTGTAATTGAAACTAAATTAATTCAGTTTTTGAAATATTTGCTCAGAAAATGAGAAAAAGTACGCTGATTATTAGCTGAAAATAGTAAAATGCTAATGTATATCTTGTAAAATTTCATAAAATGATAATCCATCAGTACACTGAGCTTATAGAATATATTATTTATTGCACTATAAAGGGTAACAAGGGCACTTAAACTTCTCTTGCAGCAGGATGCAGTAGATCCAGAGTTTCAATAGCACTGTTCATCCACACATTTCTACAGCTTTTAGGGTTTTTACAATTTTACCAAAATCCACTATTGGAGTTCATTTTGATTGTGGTCAAAGAAAGTTTTTCGGGCTTTTTGTCGGCTTTTATTACGTGGATGTACAGCCTCAAGAAATGAGAACATACTGATAGACAGGAGGAGGATTAAATCTATTCTCTTGTGTTTGTTAAGGCATGTCCTTCCTGTAATTAAGTGCTCACAAAAAGCACAGCATTTTTCAACTCAACAAGGGGAAGTTTCCTTGCACCCTTACACTCACTAGACAAAGAGTCAATAAACATTTAATGCGTGGATTTATGGTTGTGGTTTCACTATTTGTCATAGGCAAATATAACACGTCATCTATCAGCAGCAGAGGTCATTGTTTCTCAGTCTTGGTCTTGATTAGCATTTTGTGTATGTTCTTGTAAACTCTTGCAAGCATGTTTGTGCATTATGGGTTGTACAGCTTCCCACATGCCTAGCAAGCCCTGAGAGCGGTCATTTCGACTGTCAAGGCCTCAGTCATCATACAATAACATTGCTTACATATCTTGAACATTGAGTTGTCAGTAAATACTACATAGGCTGCCTCTGCATCTCTTACATTACTGTTAGCCGTGGGTAACTCAATTCAAATATATGTGCAGAAGCTTGAGACTTAAGTGCGCAGTTCTCCCTGACATGACGGTTAAACTTTCCTCTCAGACCTCCTCACTTCAGCTTCTGTGGATAAGTATGTCTGTTATGTCTACAAAGAAAGAAAGGCAGATTGTGGGGAAGGTATCTGATATGTTGCTGAATGATCAGGGTCAGGTTGGCTTTTCACAAAATGCTGGAAAACACATCTGTGTGACATGCCAGTTGGATTTTTCTCAGCATGTTGCTCGCCATGTGCGTGATGCTATAAGGTCCCATCAGTGTTCATAGCAAGCAGTAATCACTGCAGATGAATGCTGTGGCCAAAGTGAATTTTCTTAAGCTGCAGGATTTTTGATGTCCACTGTATTCTGGGGTCAAAAAGGAAATCAGATTGTATTACATAAAAGTAAAAAAAAAAACATTTAAATACCAAATAGAGAGATATTAATTGTCTCTCAGTAACCATCCTTACACAGGAAACCTAAACATCCCAAGATTACATCAGCAAGATTTGCAGGAAGCTAAAGAATGCAGAGGCAGGCTAGCCAAATACCACAGTGACAATGCTAGTGTTTTGATTAGAGCTGCACGACTTGTTTGTTTTGATGCCTGTTTGCATCTTGTTGGATTATAACCATCCAAACACACGAATGTGGGTGTTAGATTAGTTGGTGCAACGGGGCACTTTTTTGGAGGTTTGGCCTTGAAGATTGCGCTTGTGTCAGGAGTCATTTGTTAGTTTGAAAGTGGAAGTTTATTATTTTGTCTCTGGTTTGAAAAACATTCAGAAATGCATGTGCCTCTGTTTGCGCAGAATGCCAAATATAGTAACTGTCGGTGTAATATGGGAAATAAAAGCCCATTCTTCCAGCATGTCTGTGCATCACCACATCTACAAATTACTGTACGTCGCTCTGTGTGGTTTTCATACTGAAACAAAACTAAGTGGCTGTGTGTGTGCGTACTAGTGGGTAGAATACCAGAACTTACTCCTGTGTGGTGTGTGTGTGCGTTTTCTTTCTTTATTAGTTTTTTTTCCCCCTTTCTTTGCTGTAAGACTCCATCATTTTCTGTAGTTCATCCACTGCAGAATCCAGAAGCAGGATGCTCACATGTGTGTTTCTCTTCCTGTGGTGCTTCTCTGACTCACACTGAATGGAAGCCAGTTCTAAGAGGCAGATGAAAGTTGGAAAACACCAACTCTGCCCACTCTATAATCCTGCCACTCCCTGCTATCCTCCTCCTACTCGCCAACTTCCCCAGGACCATCACAGCACAGAAAAATGTCCTCTTAGTAATGAAGATCCTCTTGCAGTCTTGAGTGAGCTCTGTCCCCAAATTGACTGAATTTGGACACCTCTTAATCTGTGGTAGACACCCCTTTTCTGTAGCTTTAATGAAGACTTACCATCATATAAGTCTTCCTTCTCTTTGTCACTCGTGTGTGTGAAATTGGACTTACCTCACAAGTTTCACCGAGGGCCCCAAGGGAATTACCATTACAAAGTTTGTGTGCACATGGTTTTGTGTGAGAGTGACAGCCGTGGCAGGAATTCCAGACTTTCCTCTCTTTTCAGCATTTTATCCAGGCAGGCTATTTCAAACAAGGGGCCTTCACCGTCCACAGCCCACCAGAACAGTAACCGAAAAATGGAGCAGGGCAGAAAGCACTAACTTCCAAAGCCCAACTGTAAATAAACAAGCTCATGTTGTCTGCGAAAATGTCACAGAAGGTTTCTGTTCTGTTGTGGGGAGTTTTTTTTTTTTTTTTAAACTTCCTTTCAGCAGGACCCTCAACCCCAGAATCACCCACACATGTGGGCCTATGAGTCAAATCGGTGATGAATCACAGTAAAGCATGACTCTCATTTATCAATGACACATTAGGAAAATTTTTTTGTTTTGATAGACTGAAAATGAAGCTGGAAAAAAGGCCATGTGGGTTGAAAGGGGGCATAAACAAAGAAACGCAAGCCAGGCAAGCGAATAAGTCTCACCGGGGTTTTTGTGTAAAAGCAGCTGTTCAAGAAGGCACAATAGCATCATAGGTTTAATCCAAACATTGTAATGGCACATCAGCAAAACCGTTTATTTTCTCAAGTGTGATGTGGAAGGCAAGCCTAAGCAGACCCAAAAATAGCCCTGACATGAGTGTGACACATTAAGTTGAACAGAGCTCACTGTTTCTGGATCAAAGTGACTCACGTCTAAAACATCTCTTGGTCTTTGTGTGAGTGCATTTGCAGTACTACAGTTTTAGTAGACCCAATGTGTCATATAAAAGTAGATTTTCTAGTGCATTTTCTGTTGTGTTAGTACTACACAACCATTCATTAATGTTGTCGTCTAATATTTTAGAGAACAATTCCGTGAGCAAGTTTGCAGCAGTTTATTTTTTTCATACCTACTTGTTCCTAAACTGTAAAATCCTATTATAGAATGTGTCATCTGAAAATTTCACATCACTTATCTTAGAGGGACATATTTGTTTTACTTCCACCGCATTCATAGAAAATATTTTTTTTCCCATATGTGTCTATGAAAATGATGATGCCATTGGATGTCAGAATTGTTGTATTACCAACATTTGTCTTCCATCATAAATTAGTTTTAATTCTATCGAGACTACTTGATTTACTGATTCCTGCTCTACCTGATTCAGATGTGGCCTATATTTTAGTCCCATGCATGTGTGCAGTTGTTTGCTTTTAGAGTTTGTATTCCATTAGACGCCTAAGCACATAGCAAAGCATTTACAATCCTGTGTGTGTGTGAGACTGTGTGTGTGTTTATTGTTTTTTATCATGACCATTTGCTTTTCATTTTGAATCTATCTTTTCCCCCCCGATACATCTGTATCATCTCTGTACTTTTGTCAATAGGTCAGATCAAGTTTATAGTCCGTGTTCCATAGATATGTGACAGTATGGTTTGTTTGAGGGTGTAATGAGTGTTTACATTATATGATGTTACAAATGTCAAAGACAGATGTGATTATTTTTGGGGTGTCCCCTATACTCCACCTTATCTTGACGTTTGAAGTTTCAGTGTTTATTTTTATCTACTGTCAGACTCTCGAATCTTGTCACAGTATGTGTGAGTACATTTTACCAACCAGTGCTGACGAAGCACTGAGAAACAGTATAGTACCTTTTAAATCATTCACCATTCACTTTCCTTTTTTGTCTATAGGGCTTGGCCTTTTTTATATTTGAGGGTGAAATTGTAATATCTACTGAGGTAGGATCTTGTATCATATAATTTAAACAGTAAAAATTACTGGAACTTAAATTAGAAATATAAAACAGAGAAGACACCATTAAACATGTATGTACTGTAATACTGTGTCTGTGGTAATCTGATATCATGCAGTGTCAGTATGCGGATCTATGTTCTAAGCTTTATTTATTATTTCATTTTTTTAACTGCTCATTTCATGTATGCATTTAGCACCTTCTCACCCAAAATGAACTGAATCAGATCTACACAAAATTTTCTTTTTTATTCATCCTCCCCTCCTTGCTCTTCTCTTAGGAGCCGTTGGGGCCCAGTCCCTGTTCTCCATGCCTCGGCGGCCTGGCTATGGCACCATGGGGAAGCCAATCAAGCTGCTGGCCAACTGCTTCCAGGTGGAGATCCCCAAGATGGATGTCTACCTTTACGAGGTGGACATCAAGCCTGACAAGTGCCCACGGCGAGTCAACAGGTAGGATGGATCCTCTGGCTGCTATCTGTAAATGCCTCTTCTATACCTTTCTCAAATATAATATTTACATTACATTAGAAATAGGTGATTGAGCAGCTTGTAGTCAACGAGTACACAAGATTGCAGTGGCTTGATGAAGGATAACTGGCTGTTGATCAACACATTAGACCTTTGATACATGGATGATCTCATTGTTTGATTGTTTGATGACAGCTTCTTTCTGAAACATGACAGTATTTTCCGAGATACAGTACGACTGAAAATCTGTTTCATGTCACACAGGGAGGTGGTTGACTCTATGGTGCAGCACTTCAAGGTGACAATCTTTGGGGATCGCAGGCCAGTCTATGATGGGAAGAAAAGTCTGTACACAGCCAACCCACTGCCTGTGGCACCCGCGGGGGTGAGCTGGAAACAGAGGCACAAATTAATTAAATGAACATTCACACAGCACACAAGCACAACATCGGTGTAAACCATGTACATGCACACAGACATAATCACAACTGTTCATTATCACCTTAAGTGAGAAATGCTGTATTTCTGCTAGCACATACACACTACTTGAAAAATACTTTCACTTAGTGTGCAGAGTACTGATTCATGAGTGTCTGCACTCCTCTTGTTTTGTCCCACAGGTGGACCTGGATGTCACTCTTCCTGGTGAAGGAGGAAAAGATCGACCCTTCAAAGTTTCCATCAAGTTTGTGTCTCTGGTCAGCTGGCACATGCTCCACGAGGTGCTGACTGGACGAAGCATGCCTGAGCCCCTTGAGTTGGACAAGCCCATCAGCACCAACCCTGTACACGCAGTAGACGTAGTGCTGCGACACCTGCCCTCCATGAAGTGAGCTGCTGATTTTTTTAAGATAAAGATTAATTTACACCTGTGGGTTCACACTTTCAATGACAGCCAGGACCCTAAATGGTTCATTATTTTTATTTGTAAATCATTAGCTGATAATATTAAAGAATGAACTTTCTTCAACAGCTAACCCACTCACAAAGAAACATCTTATTTATCCTTCCTGAATTTCCCCACCTCCATCTTCAGTCACCAAACATTAAGTCAAAAGATGAAAAATCAAACACATTGTAGAATGGATTCCTCCGATGCTCATAGTAAATATTTGTGTTGTCATAGTGGCGCCAATATCAGCACTCTTATCCCAGCGGAAATCAAACATAGCTTACATAGACTCCCACAATGCGCCATACTACCTTCCCATCAATATCTGTTTCTTCAGGTTCAGCAAGTTGAACACAATATTGCCAGAGCTTTAATGAAAATCTCTTTCACAGCATTATTAAAAAGTGGTTATATCGACACCTTTCATTTAGCTCTGCTCACAGGAGCTGCGAGCTCGCATTGTCATATTGGAGACATTGTCTATGTCGAATTCACTAGAAAAATGTTGCCCATTTTACAATAGGTAATGTGTCTTTTGGACAGAGTAATGAGAAGCTGATGGATCCAGGCAGTGTCACCACCCTCTCATTTCACTGATGTAGTTTCTACTGTTTGAGAGCAGCTGTAAACGCATACTCACTGACCTACATTCTCAGTTCAGGACAGGTCAATTAATCATACGTCTGCTATCATCCTCTGTACCCTTTTTGAGCTTTCCCCTTCTTACTTTAACCTCTTTGCACCTTACTTATATTTACTATTTTTCTCTATCTAGGTACACTCCAGTAGGTCGGTCCTTCTTCTCAGCTCCAGAGGGCTATGACCATCCTCTGGGAGGTGGGAGAGAGGTTTGGTTTGGCTTCCACCAATCCGTGCGCCCTGCCATGTGGAAGATGATGCTGAACATTGATGGTGAGGGACAAACTTCACTGTTTACCTTGCTTTAATTTTTAATTGCTTATTGCCTGACGCACTTTAAGAAGTATGGAAGTATATGATGTAAATTTAGCTATCCATATTTAAAAGTTTTCAAATATGCACAGAATTCACAATGTTTTCTTTGTAATTCAATCTTTGTTTTATAAACACAGAATAAAAATGTCGTCTTGTGTACAGTCACACAGAAATTGATTTTGCTGTTCCCCTTTCGTAGCTGGGGGAAATGAGATTTTAATAATTAAACAGATAGATTAGAATGACATGGAGCCGCCATGATACAGACTATTTTTAGAGATTTGCACATGATCAGTTTACTTTTGAGATGTTTTGTTAGAGGAAATGTAATAGCTGTATTTAACGTAGATCTGACCTGATATTGTCACTCAGGCTGTGTCATTGGATCTACTGGACTCTCCAGGTTTTTACATCAATGTGGAAGCTGATGTTTTGGTGGAGTGCTGGGGAACCAAGTCATTTTAAGAAGCAGCACACCTCCTGTGGGCTAAAGAGTGAAACTCTCAGATATAATTGCTTTTTGTTTTTATATGTCAGAACTGAGTCAGTCCTGCTGGATGAGAACTGGTTGTTTGGAGGAGAAGAGAACAGCTCAAGACCTAGTTTGGTAATTGTCTCCAGCTCTAGCAATGGGGGAACTCTTATCTGGTAACCTGACTTGGTGCACTACAATTTTGAACTGTTATTATTTGTGGAAAATAAGTGACAGTAAGGGTGGTTGAGAATGTGTTTTGCCATATGCACACTGCAGGAGGCTGTTGGAGACCAAACCTCTGCTGCTGAGAAAGTATGTGTGTGTGTGTGTGTGTGTGTGTGTGTGTGAGAGAGAGAGTGTGTGTTTAAAGAACATGGAGGAAGGTGGGCTCTTGGCTGAATGGGAACTGACTGGTTTGTTGCTGTGGAGACAGGGGGCAGCTTGTGTGTGTGTATGTGTGTGTGTGTGCAGTTGTGCCTGCATGAGTGAGACTGGTGGGTGTTGCTGAGGTCAGGAGGGTAGCTGTGTAGAGTATTTCCTTGAGATGGCTTTTGTTTTTCTCCAAGTGCTTGGAGCCTCTGTCTCTTTTTGAGTCTTTGCCTCTCTCCTCTCAGATTTTCTCTTTGTCTTGTTTTCCCGCCCTCTCGTCCTTTGGAAATCCAACTGCTGCCTCGAGTCTCTCGTCTGCTCTCCATCAGCAAACTAGAACTCCAACTGTTTGCAAAGCATTCAGTATGGCATTGTGTGTGGGGAAAGCAGACTAGTAAACCCATTTAAATACTTGAGCATGAAGGCAACAAAACACTGCCTCCCACACTCTGTATCATGGGTAATGAAAAGCGTGCATATCAAACAATTGTAATTATGGAGAAACGAAACCTTTTCAATTTTACATTTACATGAGTGACTCAGACAGTTTTACACGCACAGAAATGAAAACGTAATGCGTGGGGAACACAATGAGGAGTAACGTCACTTCCTGTCTGTGATGAAAGGTTCTCATGTCTCACGCAGACACTGCATCTACAGTGCAGTCTGCCTCCTTGTTGTGGCATCACTCACAGTTGTGCGTTTGCAGTGCTTTCTGAGAATATTGTTTACATCACGGCTGCTGAGCTAGATTACTCGTCAAACAACTTCCTCAACTTCACCACAGCACTCTCCTCATCTATGTCCAATTTGGGATTTCTTGTTTCTTGCTTTGTTTTGTCATAACTTTTTCCTCTAAATTTTAATATCTCTCTGAGGTTGGATGCCTCGCTTTGTCATCTCATCCATCACATTTGAATGCTTCTGGGCTTCAGTCTTTAAATTTTTTGAGAGAAAAAATCAAAAATTATTTTGCCAATGTGAGAATCTCCACATGTCCTGCTGCATGAATTGCACTTCCTGTGTTCAATCGGGTTTTCTGCTACATTTATTTAGCATGGTGGTCTTACTACGCACATGTGATATACCTGCAAGACTTTCATTCAAGAACATATATTCAGTCCGTGTGTTCAAACTCATCTGGTGTTCATGCATTACGTTTGTGTCTTGAAGCGACAGTCAGTTCTTTGGGTGAAAATGTCCTAAATGACTGTTGTTTATGCTTTGCCTTGCAGTGTCTGCCACAGCCTTCTACAAAGCCCAGCCAGTCATCCAGTTCATGTGTGAAGTACTGGATATCCACAACATTGATGAGCAGCCTCGTCCACTCACAGACTCGCACCGGGTCAAATTCACCAAAGAAATCAAAGGTGAAGCACTTGTTATGAGGTGGTGCCTGGATATGAGAAATGGGGTTAAATTAGATGTATAAAAGTGTGTGTGGGCATGGAAACAGTTTGAGCAAGAACACAGAGAGAACATTTCACAGCCATTCACACAAACACATTCTCACTGCTACTGATCCAACACTTTATATTATTCACCAGGTTTGAAGGTGGAGGTGACGCACTGTGGAACCATGCGGAGGAAGTACCGTGTCTGCAACGTGACCCGTCGGCCTGCCAGCCATCAAACGTGAGTCAGCCTCCGGGCGGGCGAGGGAACCGGAGACGCTGGGCAAAGTGTGTGGATGGGATAGGGGGAAGGGAACGTGCACCAAAGAGGATGCGATCACCAATTCACCACCAAACAAACCAGATAATGTCTGACTCATTGGACAACCATGCGGTCAACATTAGTCATCTCTTAGTAAAGTCGCTGTGTGGTTGTTGCTGCTCAGTGTTTCAAAGTAGAATTATGTTATGTAGTATGGCTACACTTGTATTTGATACATAACTTTTTAACATCAAGTACAGATTTGTGGTCCATTTTACAGATGGAGAATCCATCTTATACCTGATATAATATTTCAGCAGGCAAAAAGTGACTTAAAAGTAATTATTAATCATCCCAATCCCTTTCTTTTGCCCCCAGTCTGATTGTGTGTCTTGCAATACAAAGTTCTGACCTCATATTTATATACAGTATTCCTGACAAATGTAGCTATACTTAAAGCACATTAAAGTCAGCAAACTTATGTTATGTAAGAGATGCTAAACATTTGCGAAGCTTTGCATTATAAAACAGCTTGCATCACCACTCTCCATTTGCAGTTTAAAAAAAAAATAAAAAAATTTCACACATGAAACAGATTAAAATACAGAAATTATAAACAAAGATGGCTTAAAGTGGTCTCTAGATTCGACATAATATGTTTTTTTCTCTGCAGGTTCCCACTACAGTTGGAAAACGGTCAGACTGTAGAGCGTACTGTAGCCCAGTACTTCAGGGAGAAGTACAACCTGCAGCTCAAATACCCACATTTGCCCTGTCTACAGGTGGGCCAGGAGCAAAAGCACACCTACCTGCCTCTGGAGGTAAGAGACAACAAGATGCTATTCTATTCAGTTATGGTGGCTGACATTAACCATATGTCGAGCATGATTAAATCTGCAGCGTATGGTCTGTCGGGCAGCTCGCAGGTGTGCTTCAGTATCACCTCTATAAATAGATGCATAGCAGCTGTAGAAAGAGCTCACGTGTGCACAAGAAATCATTTTCTGGCTAAACAAGTACTAAAATAACACAAAAAAAACATGTTCAAACTTTAGCTTTTGTTTCCTTCCAGGTGTGCAACATTGTAGCTGGTCAACGGTGCATTAAGAAGCTGACAGATAATCAGACCTCCACGATGATCAAAGCCACAGCTCGTTCTGCACCGGACAGACAGGAGGAGATCAGCAGGCTGGTGAGTGCTGGACGCGTGTTTGATATCAAGGGTTCCTATCGCATATTACAGACACCGTGTTTAAATACTAAAATAACAAAAAATGCTATTTGTTGGAAGGATGCGTTATATTACTGGAGTTAAAAAAAAATCAGAATCCTACTTTAAATTTATGCTAGTGATATTTATTTACTTATACTTATTTACATAATCCCACCTAGGATGCAGAATGCAGGGAAAAATTATCCCGGTACACAGAAATGATCTGTAATATATACTAATTATAAAGTCTAAAATTTTTGACCTTATTGAATATTTTAACTGTAGCGGGTAACATTTCTATAAAAATCCCATGTTGCTAGGCTTGTCAACACTTGGTTGTGTTGTTTTGGTTGCCGTACTGCTTATCTTTATGTCAAATTACTGGTTTTATAATCACCTCACCCACATTCACATTTTATATTGTTAACAGCAGCATGTCTGCATGCTTCTTCATCACATTTGGCAATTATAGTGCAGACCGACGTCAACAACATGCCGCAGCCGTAATGGGTTTAATGTGAAGCTGCTACAGTGTGTGCATCTTTGTGTTTATGGACAGACTGACAAACTGTACACTCACTGCCTCTGGCCACCATCAGATTAGCAATACGCATTTAATACCTGTTGTTGCCTTATTAAACCACGTCTCCTTATCTGTTCACTCTGGAGCAAAATGACTGGACTTGCATACAGGAAATCATTGTAGACTTCACTGTGCTGGTGTTTTCATTTAGAAGCACCATTACTTCAAACTGACAGGGAAATGTGGGTGGAATAGCAGAGATTGAAAGTCACAAAAGGACAACACAAGCAAATAACCTGTGTCTGTTGGAACTACATAATACATTCTGTGATACATCTGGATATTGTGCCAGTTAAACTGATCATGTACCCTGTACGCTTGTTATTTTAGACTAGGGTGCTGACGCCTGACATTTTGTTATGTGTCCATTTTTCTTATGCATCAGCATCGTATAAAATCTTAGAAGTAAAAATGATTTCAATTCAGTAACGGGGTAAACAACAACAACAGGACAGTAAGCGCTGTTCTGAATGTGGTTGGTGCTCATAAAGAACTTGGCTAGCTTACCTTAAGATTAGAAGCAAGAGGTTTACAACACTAGGTTACAGCTCTGATAAATGAGAGCTAACCAGCTGCTGCCTGTAACCTTATAGTTAATGGACAAACATAAGAGTGGTGTTGGTCTTCTATTGCTACTTGTAGCAGGAATCCATCCATCCATCCATTATCTGTACATTATCTGTACGCCGCTTAATCCTCTGGAGGGTCGCAGGGGGGCTGGAGCCTATCCCAGCCAACTTAGGGCGAAGGCAGGGGACACCCTGGACAGGTCGCCAGTCTATCACAGGGCTGTAGCAGGAATGTAAATCATAATTTTTTACAAAATGTGGAGCTGTTCCCTCAAATCAAATAAGCCACAAATGAGTGAGTAGGTAATGGAGACTTCAGGCATCCTTGGCTATAACCTTTCACTACTGCACTGTCCTTTAGTCATGCTGTCATGAAATACCTCAGCCTG
>OMNN01062709.1:0-30429 GCA_900302755.1 Chromis chromis | reverse complement strand
ACCAAGATGGCCGCCGCGTAGGAGCGAGTGGCACTGTACCAAGATGGCCGCCGTGTAGGCACGTCGCTCCAATCGGCAGCAGCAGTCAATGCGGAGTCTACTTATATATGTCTATGTTCTGCAGAGCTTGATGATGAGCTGATCATTTGAATCAGGTGTGTTGGAAGAGGGAAACATCTAAAACATGCAGGATAGTGGCCCTCGAGGACCAGGATTGGGCACCCTTGCTCCAGAGTTTCTTAATTGTGACACGTTGACAAAAGTCATAAAGTTTAAATATAATCCATCAGTGGTCAGCTTGTTTTATTAGGATGAACCTGAAGTCCTGTAGTCTTACACAAGTTACACAGTTACATCAGCATCTTTATTGGCAGTTTCACTTCTGAAAAAAACAAAACAAAAAAATAAGATTGCATGTATGGCTAGCCCTTATAAGGCCAAGATACAAGCTCAAAAGTAAAGGTAGTGAAAATAGCCTTGAGCTCATAGGCTTAAACAGAGTGCACCCACCACATGGCTCTGATTCACTCTAACTACTCTCTTCTTGTTCCAACACCAACTGTGAAACCTCCTGTACACGACCTGTTCAGCACCAAACACCATGCAGATAAAGGTAGCTACTAGATAGTGAGCATTTGGCAGTTAGCAGATATTTTGCTTTGACCAAACCATAGTTAAAAGTAGAGTAAATATTGAATTTAACATCCATCCAGTGAAGAGGAGCATGACATGCTGGACGTATAAATGTAAACTGTTTGCATTTATCATGCCAGCTTTCCCTGGTGTCAGTATTTATGTCAGTATTGTTTAACAGCTTGTTCCACTGCCCTCATTTCCTTTTGATTAGGTATTCAATCAGAAGAGATTCAGTCTGGGAAAAATAGCATTTTTTATATTTATTGTAGGAGTATTCACTTTTAATAACTATAGTAGAAACCAAAAGATGGAAGTAACCAGCATGCTTCCTCTAAATGTGGATAGTGATGTTATTTCTGTGTGTTTGTGTATTTGTTATTGACAGGTATTAGCCCTGATGAGATTGTGAAAGTGTCCATGAAGTATTGTGAGCAGAAGCAGCAAAACTCGAGCAAACAGAAAGGGAACCGAGTAAGAAACAATCTTTAACATTTGTATGCACAATGACACAATGTCACAGTTTGTTCTAGCTCAGCTTCTCTAGTCTCTTGTCTGATCTTATTTTCATATTGTTTTTGTAAGTTACAGAGATTTTGAAATGAGCATTGTCATATTTATTATATAACATATGAGAAAATGTGCTTGTTGACATAAATGTTGACACTGTATTGTGGGCTAATGCAATTCTGCCTGTAAACTAGGCATTATATGGGATTTACTCTGTGAACTCACTCATAGTTTTTATATCTTTATTTTAAGCCGCTGTCTTCTGGAGGGGCTTGGAACAAACCAAGAGGAGGAGCAGGAGGCGCTAGAAAGCGTCTGAACTTAAATATGAAGTTTGCCTGTGCTCAGTGCTGGCGGGACGGCCAGATCAGTGATCCAGACAAAGCCCTCAAGTACTGCACTGCCAAAGCCAGACACACGTGAGTCACTATAATATACACTCACCGGCCACTTTATTAGGTACACCTTGCTAGTAAAAGGTTGGACCCCCTTGTGCCTTCAGAACTGCCTCAATTCTTCGTGGCATACTTTCAACAAGGTGTTGGAAACATTCCTCAGAGATTTTGGTCCATGTTGACATGATAGCATCACGTAGTTGCTGCAACAACTGGCGTTTAAACGATGCTCAGTTGGTACTAAGGGGCCCAAAGTGTGCCAAGAAAATATCCCCCACACCATTACACCACCACCAGCAGCAGCCTGAACCGTTGATGCACAGCAAGATGGATCCATGCTTTCATGTTTTTTACGCCAAATTCTGACCCGATCATCTGAATGTCGCAGCTGAAATGGAGACTCATCAGACCAGGCAACGTTTTTCCATCTTCTATTGTCCAGTTTTGGTGAGCCTGTGAGAATTGTAGCCTCAGTTTCCTGTTCTTAACTGACAGGAGTGGCACCCGGTGTGGTCTTCTGCTGCTATAGCCCATCTTCTTCAAGGTTGGACATGTTGTGTGTTCAGAGATGGTATTCTGCATTCCTTGGTTGTAACAAGTGGTTATTTGAGTTACTGTTGCCTTTCTATCATCTCCAACCAGTCTGCCCATTCTCCTCTGACCTCTCACATCCACAAGGCATTTCTGTCCACACAACTGCTGCTCACTGGATGTTTTCTTTTTTTCAGACCATTCTCTGCAAACCCTAGAGATGGTTGTGCATGACAATCCCAGTAGATCAGCAGTTTCTGAAATACTCAGACCAGCCCGTCTGGCACCAATAACCACGTTCAAAGTCACTTAAATCCCTTTTCTTCCCCATTCTGATGCTCGGTTTGAACTTCAGCAAGTTGTCTTGACCACGTCTACATGCCTAAATGCATTGAGTTGTGGCCATGTGATTGGCTGATTAGCTATTTGTGTTAACAAGCAGTTGAACAGGTGTACCTAATAAAGTGGCTGGTGAGTGTATAATGCTATTCATGTGCAACTCTACACTGCTTTTACATGATACTTTCAGTAAATTTAGCTAAAAAATACTTTTACTCAGTAGAATTTTTAATGCGCACCACTGGATAATCAACACACCTCAAAAATGTCTGGTCCATTATGAGTTTCTCTATTTTTACATTTATCTTAATATCTACAAATCGTGTGTCTCCAGTAAAGCTACCAAATGGACCCAGTGGTGACATTGTTATCTCACTGTGCATCATCGCTCTATTGAAATATTCATTACAAACCTTGAGACTGTTTTGTCCACTGCTGGCTCCAAGTTCAAGAATGACTAATGTAAGTTAATGCCAGTCATTATATACAGCAGGCCTGTCGCAAGATTCCTCTCTTTTCATCCAAAACAGCAGTAGAATATTATCAGACTCTTCATATTTGCAGCCTTTGCAATGTCAGAAAAAATAATTGTCAAATCAATTCATGAAATGAAACATATTATTTGAGCCCAAACTACAACTACATAACACAGAAAAAGAAAAAGAAAAACTGCAATAAGATTAGTTCTGGACTCAGCTCAACTCCATGATTTCTGTCTATCTTGACCTTCTCTTTCATTTCATTCTTTTTTCAACTTTCTTTTTATGTCTGCAAATCAGTATGTGCCAGTGTTTTGATAGCTACTGTAAAATAAATTCAACACTGAACATGAAATTGCTTTTGTGAAGCCTAAAAAAAAAAAAAAAACCTTTCTGGCACTCAACACGACTTCCCACAGAGGGATCGACTTAGTTCAAGTTTACCAAATGGGAATTTGTCAGAGCACTTAACTGTAATGCTATTATGTCCACAAATGACAACACCTGGCATGAGCAGTGTCTCAGCTGCTGGATGGAGACTGAGTGTCGTTCAGTCGACGGCCACAATGAGTCACGCTGGAAGCCAACGACGCTGCATCGAAATCCGATGAGTTATGGACAGCAAGCCTGGATGAAGGCAAATGCTGTCAAATCATGCATGACATGAACGCGTAGCACCAATTCTGGATTTCTGTGGATCTGTGGTTCTGCCTGCCTAATGAATGTGAACAGGGTTCATGTGGGACTAGTAAATGGTTCTTCAGACGTGATGAAACAGCCATTGCACAGAGGAAAATGGTCAGTCTGTCTCAATAGAAATGTCACTACGCAATAAGTATGCAATGACTCGCTGTCTACTGTAATGAGCCCGGACTGTGTGGTTGTCTCTGGAGATGCTGATAGCAAGTATACCCCCTGAATGGCAACACTCCTCCGCCATCTGTTCCAGGCGTTCGACATGATGTACACATGAAGAAATATTATATGTGCAATTCATAGAGGGACTCTGAACACCATCTATTACTTGGGTAAAACCTAATAATCCAAGTGAAATATGTGTGTAAAAAGAACGCAGCCTGTAAATGAAAGGACAGCGCTGAGAGTAGTCGCTGTTACACTCCATATACAAACCAAATGAAAGCCTAAGGGACTCAATTTAGCAGATAACCAGTTTCTCTCCCGGGACTTTGGATTCCAGTGACTGCCAGCCAGTGGCGCCACGTGCACGCCCTGCACCGAGTGTGTGCGCTCACACACACAAGTGCGACGTGACAATATATCTTGATAACTATGTGACATCTGAGTAACTCCAAACAAGCGCAGGGCTGAGTCAACGTCGCACGCAAGTCACTGCAAGTCAATAGTTCCTGTGGTTAATTATTTTGTAGCTTAAAAATCATTTAACGGAGACAGCAGGCCCTGATCTCCAAACCACAGCAGTCCGTGTTTTAGAGCACCACGCCTGTCACCTTTTTAATGGGAAATGCATCCAAGGTGACCCATAATAGGCTCCACTTTCTCTGTGCTGGCTCTCCGCAGACATCCAAGCCAGCAGGGTACAGCAGTTCTGTCGCTGGCAGGAAATGGGAGCGTCAGATTAGAGAATGTCTAATTAATGCAGATGGAAGACAGTGAGAGGCACAAAACATGTGACTGCATGGTGTCAAACTGAGTGACTATTTTTTTCCCTGCCTTCTGCAAAAACATCTGAAGTCCCTGTAGCACTGTTGTTATTCTAGGCATAAACGCCGGGGTGAAAGTGAGTGACATATTGCTCGATAAACTGCGAGACAAATTTGTTTTGAGGCTGGAGAAAATGCAGACGACCTGTGTGTTGGTGTAAACGGGGAGGGAACTCGAACAAACTTGAGAATTTGAAATGTTTGGAGAATTAACAGTGTTTGGAGAAAGCTTCAGATAATAAAGCAGTAAACACATGAAGACTTTTATTTCTTTTTTTTAACAAACTAGATTTATTTTTTAACACATGTGCATGTCGTACGTTTGCAATCGTGTGCGTGCTTGACAGAAAGAGGAATCAAAACAATTTACAAGCATAGAAAACTACCAATTGCTACTCTGAAAAGGCACTCTCCACGACAAATAAAAGCATAGAAATTCATGAAATATGGCTGGGGGGTTTTGACAGCATGTCACGCGAGGAGCCTGTAAGATTGGTCCTGTGCAGTGGGCCAAAGATGGGCGATACTTTATTGAAATGCAAAATGACTACTCACAGAGCCGAGCTGGTGTTGTTTTAAGATGCATGAAAACTGCATGCAACAGAGGAAGCAGCAAGTGCCGGGTTCGGGAATGGGGGTTATTCATTTGCATGTGAACCTCAAAGCCTGTCGTCTGGTGTTGTCACGTATAACACGGGCCCAGGACACTGCAACACTGGTCCTGATCAAGGACATTAAATGTTATTTTGACTCCCGACGAGTGAGGCCCGCATGAAATCGGCCCGTGGTTATTTGGGTTTTTATGGCTGGAGATGTGCGGCTTGTTGAGCATGACAGCGCAGCGCTGCAATCACACAGCGGCTTTCATGTCCATTAAACACACATAAACAAAGGCTCCATCTACATTATCCTCTCGTCGTGTACGCTCGCCCATGACTTTCCAGGAGAATAGGCAAACAGAAAAAACTGCAATGTGAAAATATGTCTTCTGTCAGAGTGATGTCATTCATTTTTAAATGTCAAGCTGTTCCTGTCCTTCTATCAAGCCCTTTTTCCCCGTCTGGCAAATGTCCAGAACTGGTATTTCATATTTTTAGATCGCCTGCTCTGATGAAAGACTTATATTCAGTGAGAAGAAAAGGAAAGAGAGATAGAGCCAAATCGGAGAGCCTTTAGAGGACGGCTGCTCGCCTCTGATGTGACTCCTGGCCCTCTCACTGCCAACCAGACAAGATGCGCATGCTACCCGTACGCCTGAATCATGTAAACTGTGTAATATGCATTATGCAAAGACTAAATGACCTTTCAAGCTGTATGACATGTACGCTGAAGAGACAGTTATCATGCAAGACTGCTGATAAGCAGGAAAAGATGGCAGATATTATCTCATTTAGTGGGACTCCATTGAGCAGATTGTGTCAACATTTTGAGCACATCCTGCTGCAGTTAAAGAAGCTATAGAACATGTGTTGTTGTATGGTGAAATGTTTCCAGCACACGTACAAGAATATGTTCATTTTACTGGCAGCCTCATTAGATTTTGAATTATGGGATACAGTATCAGATCCTGATGTGAATCCATAAAAAAGTACCATCTTTTTATTGTAATTTAATTTCTCCTCATGATGCTCGACTCCAAGTGTTTCAGTCAGTCCTTCCATCATGTTGTTCATATTTGACAAAAGTGTAATATCCCGGCTATTGTCCCACGTTTTCACATGTGCACACTCCAGTCTCTAGCAGGAAAAGGTAATTGGATCGGTATTGTAAATATGCCAGAAGACTTATGGCACACCAAGGAGATATTAGAGCAGGAAGAAAAAAAAACTGAAACCTGCAATAGAGCCTGATAAACCCAATATTAATTACTTTGCTTATTTCTAATACTTCCCTCCCCCTTGGAACCAATTAGTAAGTTGAGATGCTTCTTTTCAGTTTAATGAGGTCTAAGTAATGATAATGAATTTCATACTCCTGCCAAGCATTTAAAATAGGCTACCACAAAGGCGACGCCATATGAAATGATCTCTCAAGCATAATTCCCACTCCACAAGAAGCATTTCTCTCATTGAGAAAATCAGAAATGAGGAAATGAGGTCCCATTTTCGCCACTGCGAACACAAGGATGAATTAATAGCGGTAATCTTTCTTCACGCTGGGCACGACGGGAGGCTCAGTCTCATGAAATAACTTAGAATCCACAGACCCAGTTTTAACCAGATTTTTATAAACAACGTATCTTAACAAGTAGGTCAAAAAAAAAAATGTATCCAGAAAACTGCATCCAAATTCGAGTGGCCAAAAGAGAGGTGACATCTAAAGGAGCGAAAGGAGCCTGAGGGCTGCCACACCTTGAAAATCCTTCACATGGAAAAAAGCCAGAGAGGGAGAAATCCCTGTGACAAACTTGTTACATCTCTGCATCTCTACACTTCCTTATAATGTGGGTTAAAAGAGAGAACCAGGCACAGGGGTAGGCTTTTACCTCGGCAGGGAGCGTATTTGCTGGAACAATCCTCAGGACACATAAGACAAGAAGGTCGGAAACTTTCTGATATAATATTTACAAACAGTGGGGACACAAGCTATCATTAATTCACCGGTCGTTTTTGTTTCATGGGGAAAATGTTGAATTAAAGAGGAAGAGTGCTCACACATGAACTCACACAGGCTTGTGCAGCCACTGACATCAGCAATTACTGTGAAGTGCAGTGATGGTGGGATACTTTCCCCTGCGAGGGGCTTGTTTTGATTCTCTGACACAGGAACAAAAGATAAAAAGGTTGAATTGATTTTTTTTTTCATGTTATTAATCAAGAGAAATTTTTTTGAAGTGCTGCCACAGCGTCTGGCACAACATTTACTGTAGTCTGTTATCCTGTTATTCAGTGGGTTTGAGGGTTTGACTCGTGGATGGTTAAAAATGTGCTGAGTCCAGGTACGGGGCTGTAGAGTGCGTCAGATTAGCGGTGCGCACTTTGCTGCCATTGTCTAATCTAAGGGTGTGGCATGATTGAAGTGCATGCGTCGGAATTAAACAGAAATAGAAGCAAACGACTACTGAGGTGCCCAAAATGAGATGCAAAATGACCACAAAGACACATAAAATGAAATTATTGTGTGCCTCTTCCAGTTTGGGTGTCTTGCTCCTGCGTGGGAGTGTTGGTCGGCCTTTTGCATGTCTGTGCCCAGAGGAAAGTTGACTCATGAACTGTGTCTGGCTACAGGTTCATTCAGGGTCACAAGTAGCTGCTATTTTTCGGATATTATATCACTTCAGAATATTCACAGTTAATAATTTGGCATTCAAGTTTATTATTTCCGAGAACCAGAGTTTCAAATGTGAGTTTTAACCCACTTCTCCACCTCTCTAACCTGCCCCAGTCATCTCCCGCCCCCATCCATACCTCTCTAAACCTGCCCCTGCTCTTTGCACAATTTGCAGCACTAAAAGTTTCATAGTAATTACACCTAACATCATCATTATGTATTAATTAATATGAAACATTAATGTTATCCATAAACTCCATTACGAAACCACTCATTTATTTTCAGTCGCAGATAATTGCAGCCACAGATAAGCCGGCTCAGTAACTTTCCAGGGGTATTAGCGAAAGGCACTTATTTAGTTTGCTGTTTGCACACAACAACAACAAAAGAACTGTGTCTGTAAAAGCTGAGCTTTGTTTTTGGACTATTTCTGGATTAAAGCGAACCGAAGACTTTTATCAGGATTCAGGGTTTCAGAGTCAACTATCCTTGAGCTATGTCAGCTGTCACTGCAACATATTTAGAAAATTGCTGCTAACTACAAACAAACCAGGGTCTAAAAATCCAGCTAAGGACCTCGGGAGGATGCACTGCTTCTTACATCCCAGAGACACAAAGGGGTGTGAAACAATCAACTAATAACGGCATTCTGAGGCAAAACATGCTCCATTATTCTCAGCAGTTAATTAACAGTAGGTTTCTTTTATGCTCAGTCCTAATGATGTCTCAGATTATAGGAGCAAATACATAAATATAGTCATTTTGGGAGAAACAGTATGTGCTGACTATTCCTAAAGACAGTGTTGTGCAAAATCATGCTCATTGATCGCACTTTTGTTTTTAGTGAATGGTGAACGTATCCGCTTGTAACTAAAGAACGTGACGTTCGTTAACACACGAGGCTGAGAGACTTGACTGGAGGGCAGTGTGACATGCCCGCTCCATAAAAATGTCGTGTTACAAGTCACACCCAGAACTGCTGAATAAAAAACCTGCTAATAGATACGCCCACTTAGATTCCACTGGTTGTTTTTAATTCCAATGTTAATCCAATCTCTAATACATAGACTTTATTGTTGTTGTTGTTTTTATGAATTTTGACTTATCCTGCCTGCTGTTTCCTCATTGCATTTATTTATAATAGCGTTTAATCAGTTCCTCAATCAGCGTTTAATTTATAACACAAGGCTTGTGGGGGCGTGGGGCCTATTATTTTTATTGTTTTTATTGTTTTTTTCCTTTTGCTCTCTAAAGTACTTTGTGTTCCATTTTACATGCATGTAAAGTTCTATACAAATAAAGTTGATTGATTGATATCCATAGCCTTTATATTTTATATATGCTGTACATGTGGTCAGTGGACATGCTGTGTACTTTATAAACAGTCTGTGTTCATATAGTACAATTTTGTGCTTGCTTTGAGGCATTCTTTGACTACTAGAACCTAATTTTCCTAAGTCTAAAGCAAATGTGGGCTAAACCTACTTTAGCTTCTATACTAACTATCAGTCACGTCAGGTTGTGTTTCCTGTCAGTTTAGATCAAAACCTGTATCATAAGCCTTCCACTGTCATGACGAGGTGAAAGCTGCAGTCTGTGATCCCCACCTCCAAGATGTGCCATTTTTAAGACATCTTGCATGTTACTTTGGTGTGTATGTCTCCTGCTACAAGTTCTGCCCCTATCTTTCAGTCAAACTGAACAAAGAGGATCTTTAATGTTTGTTTTTACTGAGCAGGACCAGAGAGGAGGACATGTAGCTAACGGTAACCACGAGTCAAATCAGGCCAGGAGGAGGTATTAAATTATTAAGTATCAACTGTCAAAATGACAAAGTGTCCACACTCAATGTTTAAGTCACCCACAAAACCTGTGTATTTTAACATAGAACATTGCTTCTATGTGGCGGTGATTAGAGGATGGGGATGAGTAAAATTGCATACTACACCTTTAACAACAAGCTGTAGAGGAATGACCTCCAAAGTGGAGTCTGGGATGCCTTTAGGGTGGGTCAGCGGTCACTTCATCATATCACTGATAATTTAATGATGCATTTAATTATATTATTTACCTTTTATGTTATGATTTTAAACATACCGAGACAAAGAAAAAAACATAACAATTGATCTACCGCCCTGATGTGCATCTCAGTTCCCTTCTTACAGTTAGGAAGCACAAGCACAAAGACTGTACAGTGATTCTGGCAGAGCGGACAAACAGCGTTACTGCAGCTTCCATCACATGATGCATCACAAAAACATTTCCCCCACACATAGTCATTGGATAAGGAGCAGCTATAAAATGAAGAAAAAATAAATCAAATCATTACAAACTCCACAAAATTACACATTTTACCACATTCACATTTTATCATCAGACTTTGATCCTTTTGGTCCAATTACATTTAGAAAGTCTGCTAGAGCTCTATGATTATTTTATTTAACCCTGCAAGCCCCCGGCTAGTTAATTTCACTACCTTTACTTATAAGGTCTTATCTTGGTCAGTATAAGAGCCAGCTATACATGCAACAGTCTACGCTGTGTACATTTTCCATCATTTGATATGATAATGCTTCCAGATCTTCTATATTAGGCAGATTCTCTCAAACCTACAGTATATTCATACATCTCATTATTTCATTCGGTGAAGCCTGCACATACAGTAGCCTACTTGCAGAGGTGGCAAACCAGACAAATATTTTCCCACCATCCTCCCCCAACCTCCAAACAAAAGGCCCCCAGTGGCCACTTTGCCTTTGGGTCCCCCAGAGTCCAGAATCACAGCTGTCTACTTGCACATTGGTGACCTGCGCTTGTCTTTTAATCACAGCTTTTGAATCACTGCAGTGAAAAGCAAATCAATCTTTTCGTGTGTATTTTTCGTGCACAGTGACGATGTGCTGGAGACAAGTAATTTTTTTAATTTGCTCTCTGGTGCACAGAGAAACAACTAGTATAACTGGAAAGTTGTGCTGGTTATTTTTATATGCGGTAAGCGTATGTTATGAAATGATACGGACATCTTGACTTATTCAGGGTTAGCAGGAGTGTGAAAATGGGTGAAGTAATTAGTAAAGATATTAGACTGCAGATGTTTGATCTGTCTTTATAACATTATTACTTTGGCATGTACACATATGTAACACATAATCACAAATCTCCGGTTCAGCTCTTTTTTGTGACATGATATTAACATGAAATGATTGCATTTCATAGATATTAAAATTTCTAGATATTAACACATCTGTGCAACGACGAGCTCATGAGTAATTCAAACAAGAGTAACGGGTGTGGAGATGGATGCACAAGTGTGTGTGCAGGTTGTAACTATGATGAAATTTGTTGCAAATTCGAGATTATTTTATATCGTCGACACTTTGCTGCACAGACAAGTAATTAGCATTGTTGGAAAGGTCAAGTTGTGCAGTTGTATTTGATATGTGCTACACCTCCCTGCAATGAGAACTTCAAAAGCAGCTCAACCAAGGAGAAGGGATGTGAATTTGGACGCAAAGTGCATCCGTCAGGCTCGAAGGTTTAAGCCTATTTATATGTGCAGGGAGCCAAACCGGAAGTCAGCTGCCTCAGCCAGCGGGAGTCTCGGTGTTTGGGTCCAAATGCAGAAGCATGAGGAACATCTGGGCAGCTCTTGCCGGAAGCATAGAAAACTTTTTCAGCTTATGCGCCACTGAGCAACTTTCATTCAAATAAAAGAGGCCCCTTCTTGTAATGTGGTATCCAGTTCTCCTTAATGCATCCATGGTGAGCACGGAGCAGTGTGGGGTTTGCCTGGAGGAGCCATGAGGGAAGGTACACTAGACCATCCTTTGTAAAGTGCAGTATGATACCAGCATTTTATTAGAAATCTATTGATGTGAATGGACACTGCAGCTGATTGGACTGTTTTATTACTGTAAATAACAAATAATCATTTGAACTCAGGTGTAAAATCACCACCAAGTTTAGATTTCATTTGTGTTCTTATTTGCTGTTTAGTTTAAATGAACTGTATCATTAATAAAGAGATCCTAAAGCAATTTTTATCATTCCTCAGAAAGATTTTTCTTTTCTCAGACATGTTTTCTATTTCTAGGGAGTCTGTTGTCTGTCAGCAGCAAACACATTCTAAATATTGATTTTATGAGTCTCATGATCTCTGCTTTAAGTAGAAAGTATATTTTTTACATAACTTCCACTTTCCCTAAAACATGTGGCTGCCTTTACTACATGTGCAGATAATATGTAAAAATGTATTTTATTGAATTGCTTCATTCTGCTTCACTAATACAGTCACTGACAAATTAATGCAGACGCACAGACGAATAATTTGGTTGAAAATGTTGCTCCCCCGTCACATTTAGTATGAGGTGATGGGAATCAAACACCTTTTTGATACCGGGATAGAGGGTTTTAATGACAGTAAGTCTAAAAATGAAGACTTCGCTGAAGCAGCTGAAGACGAGGATTATATTTTTGTGCCTGATGATCAGGCAGATATGACTTTGACAGTGCTACCTCCGAGATAATGAGCTTCACAGCAAAATAGCAGACTGCTGCCAGCAGCATGTTGCAGTGACCTCAAGATGTGACTGATTTGCGATTACTCTTCTGACTAATGAGTGAGTGCCATTAAGCAGTTATTGCTGCCTTTTTGTATTAGAACATGCACATAAATATTGAATATAATTGACTTTGTTGAAAGATATTCATAAGGTGTAAAAAAGAAACAAAAAGCAACTTGGGCATCTAAAAATAATGGTTAAACAAATGTAAAAAAGTGTTTTAGGAGGCATTGTTATCATTAATAACATGTTCCTACTAGTTATTTTAATTAGGAGCTCAATCTGTCTCAGGAGTAACAGTCCTCTATTTACCCAACATATGTAGAGTGAAAATGAATAAAAAGAAATTCAGTTGTGTGACCTGTGACCTTTATCGAGCTGAGGGACTTTGTGTGGAGTTAGCACCTCTGTTGTTAATATTTGGGGATTCTGGCTTAGATAAGAAACAGCTGGTGTAGTCATGAGAGAGAGAAAAGCTGGCTAATTAATTAAGCTGTGGGCCACAGAAATTCATTTTGCATATAAGCGTTGTGACCACAAAGCATAGCCCCAGCACAAAATTGGCTGAAAGTCTTCAATTAAACATGCTGTTTAAACAAATATCCACAAGCTTAGAGAAGCGCTCTCTAATGAATAATTCATCGCTCCAGAGAGGAAATAAACGGGAAATACTAGAATATGTAAAACCTATTTGTAGCTGTGAGCATACAGTAATAATTAAGCCACTGATTGTCCTTAGATTCATTTACTTAAGAATATATTTTCCTTTCAGGGCTAACCAAGGAAATTACATGAATACTTTATTGCTGCTAAAATATAATACAGCACTGAACAAACTCTGCCTCTCCTCTCAACAGAGCCGTTAAAGCATGAAATCTTTCTCAGAGCCATTGGAAGAAGTTTCTGGTGTTCTACAGTGTGGAAAGCGGTCTTCCGACGTCACGGTAACATGTGTAACAACATCAGGACAAAGTGAGCTCCAGATGTGGGGAGGCCTCCGGCTGAGGCTGCACGCCACTTCCTATCGGCACCACAGTGGAGCGGCGGTGACACTAGCGAGCGCACGGTTGAGAGGAAGTGTATGGGAGGGGAGGAGGAAGATGTATGTCAAAATAATGCGCCTCCAGGAAACATTATATAAGGCTATTAAATTGTCAGTGTCTAAAACAGTGCATAGAGGATACAACCTTTGTTTGTGACAGCCGAGAATCCATTTTCCATGTTTGTTTCATTGTGAGCCTTATCAGCGAGTGGTTTCTTTTGTCCTATTCCTCTAGTCCTCACTAAAGCTCCAGGAAGGGAGACATGAGGGGTTTTCTCTGTGTTTTCACTTTTAGTAAAATGAAACTGTAGCAGCACTCCATATATTAGATGAAAAAAATATATTTAAGTAGCGTAACATTGAAAGTCCATTTCAGTTCAAGGTGCATGTCTGAAAGGCTCTGAAGTGGCTCATGAGGATGGGTAACTATGGTTGCAATAGAAGACTGTCATAGGCAGTAACAACGCAAGAAGTAGATAATGAAACAAATATACAACAGAGTAAGACGCTTATGATCAAATCTAAACACAAATACAGTGGATACTTGCAAGCGATAGACTTCTGCTTGTATCCTCAGCCGGTGCTCTGCATATCTCACATGTTCATTCACTCGCACCTACACATTTCACAGCAACCACAAGGTAAGAGATTATCTGCACAGTGTTGAGAATCAATGACCTTTCAGTTATGAACAGTTTGACCCTGCAAAGCCAACTGTTGGTGGGAGTGAGTTCATGAGAGAGCAAGGCCACCTCAGGCAGCCACTATCTGCTGTTTGTCGTACTTTCTGCTAACACCTCCACATGATGCACTGCATCACCAGTGGCACTATTTCTTCCTCTGGAAATAGACTGCGGCTCAACAAATTCAACACACCTTTGTTCTCGCTGCAATGAAGCATGTATTTCAATCTTTACCAGATATCATGAGAGATTTGCGGTGTTGCTCCTGAAGTGTAATTCATCATGCCTGCACAGCGCATCTTTTTATGTTTGTAGCATCTGCATTAGGTTTTAAAATCAGTGTAAGTGGGAGAAATAAATAGATATATACTTCTTTTTTTTTCTTGTTGAGCCAGTCAATGTTTTAGACCTGAAAAATTGTCCGTCTGCTGTTTCCTCTGGACATATTCAGGGGTCGAGAAATTTGCGACCCCAAAAGCAACATCTCTGCCCGGCACTTTACAGATGCACAACGGACACAATCTGTTCTCTTTTGTGCACTGTTCACGCTCTTTGCACCAAATAAATACAGCACCTTATGAATCATACCGCAGAGAGCAACACTGCTTGTACCAGGAAGCCAGAGAACAGCCCAAAGCATATCTGAGAGAGTGGCAGGCAGCAATCTGTAAGTAGAGCTCTAGGGTGGAGAGCAGGCCACCTTGTCCGAATCACTGAGCATACACAAGCACCTAGTCAAGGGTCATCCGGCTAATGGACTTCTGGACGCACATTCTTTGCAATAAGGCTGCCAATATGTCAGTGCACGAGTAGAACAGCTGCTTGTGCGATGTCAAAAGAAATAATTGCCGAGAAAACATTTGGGGTGAGAAACACAATGTCTGCTGATAAATCTGTAATCTTCCTGTCTCAGATGCTTTTTCACGCTACAGGTGAGCTTATTGGCAGATAATAATTTATCCAGAGCTCGTGTGTGTTTAAGAGATATGAAGATCAGGCCACAATGTAGCTGCTCCCGCAATCACTGCACACGAACGATTTGATCCCCGTAGATCTAGATTTCTATTGGCAAGGACACAACGGATCCTTTGCCCTCTGTAATCTCGATTTCCTCTGGTAATACCAGTCAGCGTGAACTTGTGGGATTTTTTTCTGCCTTTAATGATTGGCCCAATGGTCTGCAACCAATGGCCTTCCTGCCACCAATTCATGACCCGTCAACCCCAATCCTCCCACCAATCCAACAGGCACACAACACACAGCACAGAACAAATGTCCCAATGTCAGAATCAATCCAGACAGGCATCCCATCCCCCTCTCATAAAACTGGCATCTCATTTATCCAGCAGTGAGGACTATGGTAAATGGAATGACAGGGCATTTACACTTTCAGCAGCAGAGGGTCCTGAAGGATTCGAATTGTTCACTTTGAACTTGTTTTCTCCACGGAGGTACCTGAATGCACATTTGAAATATTAATTCCATTTTCCCTTTGTTGACATGAGGCCACTTTGGAGAAGATACCCTATTTGTCAGTGTCTTTTTTTTTCTTTTCTTTTGCATTTTTCCTCCTCCTATACACACTTGCACACCTGAGTAATGAAACGAAGGTGTTGGAACAGGAAGTTTTCTGCCTCACAATATTGAGAGTATTGAAAAGACCCCTTGCTGATATGCTTGAGGTGCACCAGCGCATAGAGGAAATAACAGACACCGAGGACCTGCACACTCATGCAGCTACTTCTGCCTTTGAAGTTCTGACAGCATTCAGCTTCCTCTCCTCCACCGAATCCTGAGATCATAATTATTTACCATAACCAGGGCTCACATCCGCCTGACGAAAACAAAAGTTCGACCGCAGTGTTTCGGTCATATTCTATTCAGTGCAATTTCGCAGGGAACACAATCGCACAGATCAAATTGAGGGGGAGCAGTGTAGCATGAATATCAACTGTAATAGCTCAAGAAGGGAAAGCGCAAAGACATTCATTGTCTATCTGTGTGATCTTCACGACAGAAATTCTCGAGCAATGTGGCACAAATCTTAATGAAATCAGCCACTATACAATGTGCCTGCTAAATAATTTGTTAGTTAACTGCTAATTTATTAATGGAAGTAATGACTTAATAAAATCATCGAAATGCAAATGGCTGTTGCTTTCCATGAGCTTGCATTAATGTAATTAAACTCATAATCAGCCAAGGCCAACTCCAATGTACTCAAGAGGCTTTGGTTGCAACTGACACAAAATAATATTGTTTTTTTTATGGTTTTGATGTAAATATGTGGCAGCCATGGCAATAGATAAAGGACCAAAGGACTCACCAATCATGTGAATTGTGGTTCGCCCAGGCCTCGTCCCATGGTGCTGCTGGATGGTGTCGTAGAAAGTGGCCTGACACAGCTGGATGGCAGTCACGCTGACCCAGAGGCACAGGCAGAGCAGCCAGGACATGACAGGACACATCTGCTAAGGACCAGCAGAGGTGGAATCAGCTCACAATGCATTATGTTGTCAACCCATGACCTCAAGCCCCCCAACACGCAAAAAACACACACACTTCCAAGGTCCTGAGCAAAATACATAAACAAACACAAATGTATACATTTCAACATTTTGCACAAGTGTCTATAATTGCCCTTAACGCCCCTCAGTGGAGTTTTTTAGTCATCGGGATTTATCATTAGCATGATTATATAAGTATGAGTTCTTCACTGTTTCGGCTTCCTAGTTTGCCCTGTCTTGTCCCTGAGCCACAACACTGCAAATGTGGAGTGATCCCTGGGGAGTTTTTCCCATGCAGCAGAGATTTCCCCTGACAGGCTGACTCCCTTCAGCTCCTGAGCTGTGCTACTGCTGCTGCCTCAAAACCAAAATCAAAACTTAAAGAAAGATAAGATTTTTCGCGAGCAGCTGGCTGCCAAGGCTTTTCTGTATCTGTCGGAATAATGTGACAGTGACATGGCGGTAGTAGAAATCAAAAGCCTTGTAATGTTTCACAATGCTGTTTAGATAAGGAGAAAAGACACAAAAAAAAAAAGAAAAAAGAGACAAAAATAAATAAATTGAACCGCAAGGAATGCTGCTGGTCATAGGAACAAAATCTATGGAGGAGGAAAATAAAAAAAACCTTGACATTGTTTCACAGCAGCAAACTGAATTATTAATCACCTTTTGAAATGCACTATTTCATATCTGATCCTACTTAATACGTTGTATGGTTTTTGATGTAATTCCTTTATTATGATTGCATTTTAGAGTATGTTAAAACTTTTATCAAAAAGAGAAACCTGTATTGCATCATTAGGTTGTATTATCAGTCACTGACATGTTTTTTTGTGCTTTAAAAATCTTCAGTGGGTATGAAATGGTAAAAAAAATGAATTAAAAACAAACAATAGATAGGTGGCTAAATAAGCATGCAATTTTCAGAGTAATCAATATTAAGTTAATCATGGAAATAAGAAAATAAAATGGCATTTTGTTCATCTCAACAATATGCCACAGAGTACAATTTGTCATGTGCAAATTTCACATTTTGCATTTTATTTGGTAAACGTATGATTTCCCAGGTTAATGCAAAAAGCTAAACCCCCTTGACAATAACAGGAATTAGTTATTTGTCCAGAACACAAAGAAGAATGCCTTACCTGAGCAACACAACAAAGAGTGTATAAATATCTCAACAGAATGACATAAATCCATCCATAATTCTGCTCATGTTGATCCCATCCAATAACTCTGAATTTGGCTCGAGGAGGGAACTCCACTGACTCTGCCTCCCTGCTCCACAGTCCAGTGATTCAGAAATGACCGTCAAGCCGGAGTCAGGAAATAGATTTACAGCTCTTTCAATTCCACCTTTGAAATATCACTGCTTCCCCTTGAGGAGCTGCTCCCACTGACACTGAATTCATTTGCCCCTTCGCATTTATAGGCACGTGCGGAGTGCTCCTTAATTAACTGTAGTGGAATCTCTTCTTTCACCGTCTGCATCCTTCCAGTGTGAGGCAGCCTCTGAGCAGCGGCTCTGGCTGAGTCCCTCCTCAGCGAGCACTAAGAGACAAATGTTCCCGTACAGCTTGGCTGAGTGTAAAGACTGTATCACATGTCTTAAAGCCAGACTGCCTCTGGATTAGATGGAATAGTGGGACTCTGACTGATCATATGCTTCTAACAAATGCAAATCAGGGAAACTGGCACTACTCACATCGCTGTGACCACATGATTAACAATTATTTATATTTAGAATGGATTTCTTTTCCTCCTGAGGCGACGTTTCCTTTTATTCCTTCCCTTCTTTTTTGTTGTAAGTTTCTTCTCTGCCCTACATTTAGGAAACTAAGAACACGCTTAATGTTTTGAAGTGATTAAAAGTTAATCCAGGAAACTTAGGCAGAAAGTCAGAATGTTATAGTGCCAGATACAGGAATGTGAGGAAGGGAAGAAGCAAACCTTCAGTCCTTAGCTTACCTTGGTGTTGTTAGAGGAAGGTGCATAAAAGAAGATTAGGCAAGAACATGTTTTCACATGCTGAGCAGAAAGGAAAATTGAAAGCGGATTGTGTTGAGAAATAATAACGTCCATTCAGCTGAAGGTAATCTTCACTTACAGTGGGGGAGTTCTTCAGACCATGATGGTGACATAATGATTATCATTGGATAGACAGAGAGGTGAGTGCTGTTATTTGGAGTAAATCAGCACCCAGTGGGAAACAACTCGATCCTCCCTGTTCCCCACCACCTATACTACATGGTGAGCTCTACTTGTGAATTGTGTCTGGATTTTTTATCACTGGCATGCAGAACATGCCCAAGGCCTGCAGCTCACGCTGCCATCTCTACGGCATAAAGACTTCACATTTTATTTTGATGCTTGCTCAGGAAGACAGGGTGCATTCCCAGTTCAGGAAGCAGTGAAGAATACCCAGAGTGAGAGGAACAGCAAGACACTGCTTGAGATGTAGGCACGCTACAACACAGCATTAATGTCTGAGGCTTTGGCAGAGTCAACTGTGTGCAGAGGGGGTTTGGGATATATAGGAGGAAGCCAAATAGCATAAATTGCTGAGTTGCTCTTAGCAGAACAATAGTTTCCCGAGATTAATTGTTCATAGAGACTTTCCCATGTTGACTATGTGTTTTGACACATAAGGACTGAAGTTGGAGCCATCTGTTTCACAGGGAGTTTGTTCAGAGATATGTGGAGTTCTTGAAGCACAGTGGAGACCGTGCATCTCAAACACACAACCCTGAAATCAATAATATCATTGATCTTTATCCCTCTGAGTCACACAGACAATTATCCAGACCCCAAGTGTTCCTGCAGTTAAAGTTTAATATTTGCAGTAGGCGTTGGTGACACGACAAACTTTCTTTTTGAGCACAGACCAAGTAACACCGTGAAAACAATCACTGACACAAAGTGATTATTAAACATACTAACATACTACCATGTCAACAACAGATGAAAGATGCGTCATTAATAATCTACTTCTGAAAGCATTTTCATTAACTTAACACTGCATATTTTGCCAAATATTTCTTTTGACTCTTTTCTGTCTTTTTTGTTTTTATCACAATTTCTAACAGTAACTAGCAACCAGTGAGGCAATCACTGCGTTCAACAACAGCACAGAAACAACACATGAACTAAGAACACTGTTCTTATGTAGAACATGTGTTCTAACACACGACTGAACCTGCTCTTCTTTGGTGCCCAGTGAAGCTCAGTCAAGAGCTTTTTTGCTGCTTACTCTAAAATAATAAGCCCTATTAAAAATTGCATAAATAATTTGTGATATTTTGCCTCCTAGAATTCACAAAAGAGACAATTAAAATTTAGTTAATGCTCTCCCAGTGGAAAGTTAAGAAAGGGTCAAATTAGTTTTCCATGTCTTTAGAGATTAAATCTGCCATTATTCTGTATTTTCTGACAGACAAAAAACATAGTTACACATTGAAAGAAGGCTTGATAATTCCTTGAACCAGTCGGGTGCTGTAGCATTTTGCACACAAAAAGCTGTAAAGAGGTGTAAAAGTCAGGGACTGCAGATCATTTAATAATTATTATATTTAATGTCTTTAGTATTTAGGGCCAAGGTCGGGAGATTTACTTTTAAAATGCATTTCAAAACATCTACTAATTGCCTGCTTAATAATGTAATGTAATAATGCTGGTAACCTAATTCAAGCATCACAATATTAAAGCGATGCAACGTGACTTTATGTTACCTTTGACCTCAACATGAAACATTCAAATAAAGACAAGACAAAAGAAATATCAATACCATGGTTTCGACTCAAGTGGATTCTCTAAGACAACAGAACAATGCAACCTCAGAAAAGACTAAAATTAATGCCTCGTGGTTGTTTGCCTCCACCCACCACTTTTCATCCATATCTGTCCATACTCATATAATAAATGTTGATGAAGACTTTCAAGAAATTTAACATGTGGACATTCAGGATTAGTGTCACCACATCAACACTGGAATGAGCAAATGTGCACCTTCTGCTCCTTTTGGATATAAAATGTCATCACATTTTATCCTGTTAGACATTTGTGTGAAATTTTGTCTGACTTCTTAAGTTATGGCAAAAAAAAAAAACTGTCTTTGTGAGGCTGCAGTGAGTTTGACCTTTTGACCTTTTGACCCCCAAAATCTAATCAGTTCATCGTGAGTGATCGTTCACTCATTATCTAAGAGATATCACATTCTCGAGAATGGGACATACGCACACCTCAAATATTTTCTCAGCAGTCGTAGCATTGACAGTTTAGCTAAACAACGTTAACTTAAGCTAACTGTATTTCTGTGATTTGAGACCTGGGTTGATGACATCATTGTCATAGATCAACTACGGTTTCTTCTGATACTAGAGGGTTGTTGTGAGGCTTTAAAATGTATTATAATCTAATAATAATCTTATTGATCGCCTTGGGGAAATTCCTTCTCTGCATTTGACCCATCCTATTCATAGATAACCTTAACTATACATACTAGGAGCAGTGGGCTGCCGCTGTGCAGCGCCCAGGGACCAGTTAGGGGTTAAGGGCCTTATTATAAATAGGTTATAAATAATGAGAAGCAGCAGATTCAGTTTAACACAAACATCCAGACCAATTAAATTTCAGTGGACAGGAAGCGTAAGAAGAATTGTGATCTGAGAAGTAACTAGTAACTAAAGCAGTACTTGAATAAAAGTACTTAGTTGCATTTTACCACTGCTAATTTCATAACACTGCTCAGTGTATTCTTTTACTCGCCAAGCCTGTTTATAGCAGCAGAATGTTGTAAATATGGAAATGACTCAAAATAAACTACTGTGCTTTTCTTGGATGCTTTCAGTGCAACTGTGTGACTCACTGATGTGCTCTTAAAAGTTTTTTGGACATCAGTGAAGCTCTGTAGCATCCAAGGAATAAGCTTCATCAGATGTTGACTACATAAGCAATAAAGGATCACTGCTGGTTTTGGTCTTTCCAGGAGATTTGTTGGCAATATATAAATTACAGAATGCCAGAGGGGGGAAAGCATTTACATTTTGTTTAATATTTGTTGATGTAAAAACATTTCCATGTACATATATGACTGCTAATATTCATAAGAGTGACTCAAGTAAGCTTTAGACTGCACTGCATTGCAAAAAAGTACCTGCACCTGCATTATGGTTGAGCGTGCTTTCCCATGATAGCCCTTCGCTTTCTTGTGCAAAAGGGTGTAGGCACAGGATGTTTTCACAGCTTAGCTCATAGCAAAACACAAAGTTTTTTAGTAAAAAAAAAAAAAAAAAGCGCCTGAATCTATATCTATCATATTTGCAGCACAACAAACCAATCAAATGTTTTTTTTTCCTGACCTGCAGACCACCAGTTTCTGTCTGAAGAAGGTTCATGCACTGCTGATTCAATGGACTCTTCCTTGAATGGTTCTGACGGCTGCTCTCTGAAAAGTAACCCTGAAAAAAAGAAGGCGATTTTTGTAAGAATGCCCACAAGAGTTGTCTCCTAAATCTAAAATGGTGGGTACAGATATTGCCAGGAAGCAGACAGCCCATAAGCTCCCACGGGCTTCTGGTCTGAATGTTACATACCAACAGTGATGAGGTTCTCGGGGACGTATCAGGAGCAATAGGCTTCCTCTCACATGTGCAGGAGGACATACATAAAGTCATGCATTTTACAAATAATGGCAGGAGTATAGATCTCCTCTTAACGCCTGTCTGATTCCATGTCAAATTTCCTTTTCCAAATGGCGTGCCTACAAGATAAGGTGTTGGTTGCTACATTTTCTGGAGGGTGGCTAAGCAGAGTAAAAATGTCAATAAATCGTTGTGTTTTGCCCAGGGTGGGAGAGTTGGGGATGTCTCAGGAAGCACTGTGGAGCAGTTTTCTATTTAGCCTCCCCCTCAGCTGTGCCTACTCCTGTCATAACAGGAATCACTAAAGGTTTAGCTGCCTTAAAGAAAATATGACATTTTAAGACGATATTACTGCTGATTACAGTGACACTATGGCCAGGAGGCTGATTTCTATCAGACATGGAGAACATGTCACATTGTAGATCATGTCATGCCTCACCACGAAATGCCTTTTTGAACAATAAGCGGGTGGGGGTGGTTCTTGTAGATAAAAGTCACATATTTCTACAGGCATCCCTCCTATAATACCACAAAAATCCTCACATGCGGCTTTGGTACACGATCTGTTTGGCTTCACAGCATCGACACGGGAAAGACAAGTGGTGTGCAAACAGTTTCAAAGATTCAATAAGAGAAGAAGATATTATCTCGCTGTTGGTTTAACAACTCAAATTTCTTTCCTCCGAGATCAATAAATCACTGCCAGGAAATGACTTACAGTGAAATAGTGGAGAAATGCTTTTCAAGTGATTCATTTGCATTTTCATTGAGTGTTTTTGTTTTCTGAAGCATCTCTGCTCCTTTCTGGAAAGGTCAATGGGAAACAGTTGGTGTCTATTTTATCTGCCTGAGCCAACTCTCAAGTTCAGCCAAGTAAGAAATAAGATTATCTTTATAGAAGGCAGTGTGAGAATCTGGCCTTTGAATCTTATTCAGTGGAGTATTAATGTCTTAGTGGGTAGAATCAGCCCAAACTGCTATTAGAATAACTGAAGTCTTGAGCGGGATGTTTTTCAATTCACTAAGCCCCTCATGTTTAATGGAAATTGAGTGTCTCACCTTTTACATCAGTTGATCTTAACATTTAATAGATTCTTTTAAGGATATTAATCTTTTCCATTATATCTTTGTCGTGGATAAGACTGAGGCATATTTCTCTCAGGCGAAACAACTCATTAACTTCCCAGACACAAACCTTTCTACACCTGAGGTGTGATATGAGAAAAGCTCAGGTGAAAAGCAGAATAAAAAGCTAACCGTTTGCCCGCATAATGCACGCCTTACTCTGTTATTTTTTAAGCTTTAATTTAAAACTGGAAATGCAAATGCCTTTTTCCTCCATTATTTCCTGAGTCCGACTGACATTTACTGAGAGCTACACAATTTGATCCCGCCATTAAGTCAAATGTCATTGCATGCAGATTATGAAATTTTCAAATTAACAAAGAGAACTACAGTATTGCAGTGTCAGGCAGGAAAAAAAATAGAGCGAGCACATAGACATTTCAACATAAGTAGCCATTCTTTTAGCCCAAACTGCTGATGACAGTCTCCAGAGAGAGCAGATGCTGTTGCCTTCTGGCTCGAGGCTTCACCGTTCCATTCCAGTAACTGCCTCTGTGCCTCCTGAGATTTGCTACTGTAAAAACTGCTCTCTCTCATGGCATCCAGGTGAAGAAAACACTAATACAATAGGTGGCTTTTATTCCTGCCTTTAAAAATGTCATCAGCAGTCAGCAGTTATCTGGGTTAAGTGCATAAGGCCGTGTTAATAATTGAGATCAAATGTGGGCTATATGCCAAGTGTGATATACGTTTCATGCATTAGCTGTCTCACAGATCATAGACTCAGATATGACAACATTTACCAGGGAGATTATGGTTTCTTTGAGGGATTTTGAAAAGGGAAGAAATCTTGCGAAAAGACATTTCCTCCCAAAGTCACAGTCAATCTTTTTCATTGCCTTTATTGTGTCTGCCTCAGTTCATGTGGTTGACATGGCACATTGAAGTCACGTCATATCACATGACAACCCCCAAATTGTGGTTGTTCATGTAATTGAACTTGCCAGTTTGCTTCTGATGCCTGTATTCATATGCTGAGATGAAACCACATTCGCCCTTCAAATGTTTACATTAGCACCTGAATGGCATGAACATAATCATTTAGTAATGTTCCTGTTACAGTTGCGTGTTATACACTGGGGACACACCAGATCATAACTGTACGGAGGCTGGAAGAAGCTGGAATGCATTAATTTAACTGTCTTTTTGCTGCTTAATACCAAAAAATTGCCAGAAAGCTTGCATGAATACAATTCCAACCTTCCAAAATGGTTACAAGGACACAAAAACGTTACTTTTCGTTGTACTTTTTGTCATATAAGATGACTGCAACAACAAGTTAAAGATACATAATTCAGGAAGAGCTCAGTGAGAGATTTGTCACATCTCCGCTGGTCTCTTCTGCAGTCTGAGAGGGATCCAGCGAAATCTTAGTCTAACCTCCCTGACAAGGTCAGAGTGTCTCATGCAACCTTTTGTGGAAAGCACTCAGCACAACAAATGGACCCTAAACTGTTTCGATACCTGCTGCTTGCACTCTGAAGGCTGCTCACTAGAGTTGATTATGGATACCCACCCCGGCACTCCATCCCAGAGTATTTGTTCTGGGCCACTGGTGACTGAATATGACTTGAACAGCTGGAGGAACCTTCCCGGCAGCAGTCATCCAAGGAACCCTTTCTGTGAAGACAATGTGATGCTTTCATGCCCAAGAAAATTTAATAAAAAATTTGCATTCATGAGCCCAATTTAAAATAAAATTCCGCTTCTCAAGGAAATCTATAAATATGTTATCAGTGTTTGTTTTGACGTCCATAGTTATTTGGTCAAACGAAAAAAAAAAAAGTATTTTCCTGCAGTAAAAGCACCCCTATATTAATATTCTCCACAAGGAGTGATTTTTTTGTCATGACTGACCTTGGTGGACAGGTCCAAACACTACAATACCCATGAGCCTCAGCCCTCAGCTGCTGTTGCCATAGAGAAAAGGTCAATCACGTGCCAAATCAGAGCAGTGTTCACCCACAGCAACTGACACAGAATTTTAAAAACAAATTGATTTAGGCTGCAGATTGTGTTTCACTTCTTTCACCTTTAGCTTCCACTCGCCAGTAAAACAGAATTTTAAGCTCCGTGACTGGATGTTTCCTGCCAAAACTTTGGGAGACATAGTTGGCAGGTAAATTTAGTAAACTAGGCTCACCATCCTGCTGTTGTGGAATACAAAATCATGACTGGTCCTCCCAAATACTGAATGTTATAAAAGGTTGTATACCTTAAAGAAATCCAGACAAATTTAAAGGAACAGCATCATATAAGGGGCGATCAAAAAGTCAAGAACTGCTACCAGCACTTCTGCAACACTTGTAATGTTCCCTGGGAGTCCCGTTCTGTAACCACGTCCAGCACAATTTGCAATGAGCACTGCATGTTTTAAACTGTCAAAAATGTGGACCTTCAACTTGGATTTCATTTTGGCAAGGAGGAAGAAGTCAGGAGTACAGGAGTAGGACATGTGGGGAGCGACAATTGTGCTGTTGTGGCCAAACAACACATGACAACACTGCACATTGGAGGAGCAATACACCATTACACCAGTTCAGGGTGTTTGTACCACATTTTCTTCCTCAGACACCTCAGAAAGTTACAGTAGAATTCTGCCATTCCTGGTGGCCAACCACATGAATGTTAAAGCAACCAACAAGCATGTTCCTGGTGTGCTCCTTACCTGGTCTGGTTTGGTGAAGTTCAGGCTCTACCACTTTGAAAATTGTTGTTTCTTCCCTAAGGGGTAGCCACAGACCCACCTCCCGTCACCAAGGTTGGCTGATCTTGGGCTGCTGACTGACATAGAGTTTTATGTTCTCTTCTTAGCTCCAGTTTATGGTCCATGGAGAAATCATGAACGCACACCTACCAATCACAAACATGTATGTAACACAGGTCCTGCTGTTGATTGTGGTGTTGTATGGTCTCCTAACTTGTGACAGTTAATGCTCGTACATGTTGCTTGATGTGTGTCCTTTGTACATGCACCACGAACAGTCCCAGAACTTTTTGATCACTCCTTATAAAGTATCTTATTAAGGATTTGAGCCATCATGTGTCACCAGAACAGGTCTCTAAACTGCACTGGAGGGAAGGAACGCCATTCTTCCAAGATATTTCCTCATTTGGTGTTACATGCCCTATGGATTGCCTTGTCATCATTGAAGGGACCCCTCCCATCAGGATAAAGGTGATCACTCACAACAGTTTTGTATTGATTTGCAGTGACCCTACCCTCCAAAGGGAACAAACCATTCCAGAAGATGTTCCCTACAGCATAACAGAGCCACTGTGGGTCCCCTCACTGTAGGGGTCCAGATTTCAGTTTTTTTCTTTGAATTTGTCACCCATCTGTACTTTGACATTTTAGGAGCTACATTTAATGAGAACAAGATGAGAATATGGATACCTCTTCCATATTTATATGGTAAATATGAACCTACAGACTGCAGGCAGTTAGCTTAGCTTAGAACAAAGACTGGAGGCAGTGGGAAACAGCTAGCCTGACTCCGTCTGAAACCGCAACTTGTCATTTATACACTTTGGTTTTTGGTGAGTTTAAATTAAAAAGGTTGTTAATTGGCCGGTTTTAATGCTAAGCTAAGCTAACCGGGTCCTGTCTCCAGTTTCATATTTGTGAGACAGATATGAGAGAGACAACATTCTTCTTGTGTATCTCTCAGCAAAAAAGTGAATCATGAATATCTGCAAAAAATTTCAAGCCATTCCTTTTAGATGACTTTGCTGAAAATGAAAAGGGACAGCCTGACTTTATGTTAGAGATACTGTAACGACGATCCAATGTTTCCTTGTTTTGCCTGAGGAAAGCAGTCACTATAAGTAATATATATAATATTAGAATTTACAAAAAAAAACTGTGGTAAAACGCAAAATACAACTACACTGCTGGCTGCGCAACAGGATTAGAAGATGGTCGAAGTAAAAGAATTACCAGAAATCATTTTTGAATACTTTCCCAAGCTGTTCAAGTGAACTTCATTTTGCCATCACCGTGCCGACTATTTCTCCCCACCTCCACAGGCATAATAGGAAAATAGCTAATATAAAAACTGAAATTGTATTCTTTCCTCTGTAAAGAGAGAAGATTGCATATCAAGTTGGCTGGTTGAAGTACCTCCTGTGTATGACTCCTGTGTGGTGGGAGAGGAAGCATTTTTCTTCCAACCAATGGAAGAGTGAGTCAGGTTTATGACTATGGGGAGCAGAGGGTGGCCTTTATTTCCCTGAGAAGAGTCATTATTATTGCCCTGCAAATTTATGGCTTGCTTCTGGAGAGAACCTACCAGCAGAGTGCCTGTCATTTCTCTTACTATCTTATGCATTATTGATAAGTCTATGGTCCTATCATCCATTGTGTGCTATTGCCATAACTCAACAGCAGAAAACACCATATACAGTACACTGTAGATGTGTAGAGCGGGTCTGCCTTTTGTTCTCTCCACTGCGTTTTACACCACTATTTTACGAGGACTTTCACCTGTTAAGCAGAAGTTATGAGAATACAAACAATGTCAACATATCCACAACTTGGACCACATATATAGGAAATAAATATTCTCCATTAATAAAAAAATATTGTCCAGAATTCATGCGTGGGAAAAGATGTACCACACAGACACAAGAAAGATTCCCCCTGCAGAGCTGCCACTTGCGAATAAAAGAAAATAAAAAGAAATAATTGGCTAATCAAATCAAACTCGGTGTCATGAACCAGTTTACATGGGTTTGACACTTGGGTTCACATGGAGGTTGATGAGACGCAGGCTTAAGACAGAAGAGATGCAGGCTATAATGAGCGTTCAAATCCACTCCAAGGCGCTCTGGATCTGGCACAAGGGACAAAAGTGGGTTTTTTTGTTTTGTTTTTGTAATGCAGGTGAACCCAGCCAGAACAAAAATGGAACAAAAAAATCATTAAAACGCCTCCTTAAATTACAGAAATGAGATATTCTCATGTGGTTACGTATGCCGTGGAAGTAACAGCTGCTTTATTGGCCTGTGCAAGATTAATGTGTCACATGACAGCAGCCCAACATGACAGCTGATTAATTGTCTGCTTGTGTTAATGTGCCCTGATAAATGTTTGCCATTAGCTATAGACGCAGCAGTTACTTGGGGAGATGATTAGATCATCATGTTGTTGGAGGATAATAAGGATCAGCCGCTTGCAACAAAGGATGCCCTCCCTTGACTCCGTCCTTCACCTGGCCATGAATGATGCTGCTACTGCTCAAAGAGAAGGCAGGAGTGAGGAGCATCTGTGCCCAGGCGCCTTTTATTTCCCTAACATGCTAGTGAATCGCCCATTTTGCAGACATGTGGATGCAAAAAGCTCTAGCCGTGTGTATAGGTTATAAGAGCAGCCACACACACACCACGATCGCTGCACAGCACTAAACAAGTTAATCAGTGGTGTTTTATTTGGCGCCTCCCACATACGCTGCCTCTTTTCTCTGTCTCTTTCCTCCAAAGCTCCTCTCGCTGAAGGACCCTTCAGACCAGCAGCAATCATCCTATTTAGACAGCTGAGAGGGCCGCTTTTTGAAACATGCTATTGTGTAATGCTGCCAGCGCTTGCAATCATGCTCTTCACTCTGTGATGATGAGGTTAATTTCGGGTCTTTTGTGTATATTTTGCTTATTTGCTTGTTTATATAAGCTGTTTAATTCAAGCTGCCAAACAAGCGCACAAGTTTTTAATTCTCAACGATCAGCTTTCAACATGTTCTTTGCATATTTCTGGAAATTATGGAATTGATTGTGTCTGGTCTGTAATTTATGTTTCCTGCCCTTTTGTTGCGGGAACATTTTCACACCATACACCCCTATGTTAGGGATTTTTATTCGCTTTCCTTCTTGAGTCATAAAAATATGTCTGAGTGACATATTTAAGCTGCATGTGGCGATGCATCCCGAGCCGCAAAAGTAAAGGTGGATAAAGATTTAACAAATTTGTTTATTAGCTTCCCACTTTCGGAAGCTCAGCCAATCCATCACCGCTGAACGACCTTATGAATACATTATAATACATTAAAGCTGACTGGCTGCACAGGAGTCAGTTTGTGAGTTATGTTGTTTGTCATTCTGTTGCATTAGCTCCCTCAGGTGATGATGCATACTCCTCTTCATTACACAGGAAGAGACAACTGCTTCTGAAATATCTCAAAATCTTGGTCCACATAACTCGTATTAACATAATTTTATTGAGGAGAGAAATAAAAGAAATACTCGAAAACCAAATACACTTGTGAGCTTTTTTAAGGTCAATCATTGATTCGTCTTGCCTGGAAGGTACAACAATGACCCGGCTGCGAACAAAACCAACACAAGTGATGTATATATACATATCTTGTTTAAAGACTAACTAATATATTATCACAGACAGATGTAGAGTCTCATAAATCTTTGACTGAACCAACAATCTGCAAGCTTTTCAATTTGTAACAATCAGATACACCGATCAGGCATGACATTATGACCACCTGCCTAATATTGTGTTGGTCCCCCTTATGTGGTCAAAAACGCTCTGAACCACTGGGCATGGACCAGAGGACCTCTCAGGGTGTCCTATGGGGTCTGGCACCAGGACGTTGGCAGTGGATCCTTTGGGTACTCTGGCTTGTGCAGTGGGGTTCTGTCAATCAAACTCGTTCCACTGCATCCTGTTGATGCTTGATCAGAATGGGGTCTAGGACGTTTGGAGGTCAAATCAAGAACTTGGGCCATTGTCATGTTCCTCAAGATGTTCCTGATTGGTTGATGTTTTTGCCATGTGGTGGGGTGCATTTTCCTGCAGGGGTAGGCCAGTGACGTTTGGGATTTCCATTTGCATGAGGGAGTGTGCTTGTTCTGGGACAATGTTTATTTGGGTGTCTAAGTCTCATCAACACGAATGTTAAAATCCAAGGTTTTCCAGCAGAACACCACATAGTACCAATATGATCAATGCTATTCACTTCACCTGTCTGTGGTCATAATGTTGTGGCTGATCGGTGTATTATTGCCATAATGATTGGATGCGTT
>OMNN01062707.1:0-23714 GCA_900302755.1 Chromis chromis | reverse complement strand
TTTTGTTAATTGTCACTAATTAATATTGATTTAATTAAAACAACTTGAATTTAACAGTTTGATTTATGTTTTTAAAGGAAATATTGGTAAAATTACAAAAGAAAATACAAATTTATTTTAGCTCTTTTATTTTAAATATATTCATGTAAAAAAAATCTATTTTCTATAAAACAGTTATTTACAGTTACAAGTTTTTAATGTTATCTTACACTAGACATGTAAATCCAGAGTCTATTTTTGTAATTTTACTGATGTTTTTGTGAATGTCAAATGTATGTGGGAAAAAAATTTACAATAGAACAGAAAAAAATGGCAAAATTACAGATTTTTTTTGGCAATGTGATTATGAATTATAGGGTGTCATGTCTTTTTTTGTTTGTTTTTTTGTTTGGAAATAGGACTCCTGTTTTTACGAACAAAGCTCAACTTCTAAATCACACATACACTCATGCAAGGCCAATTTTTTTTGTAATGTTATTGATATTTTTGTGGATGTCAAATATATGGGGAAAAAAATTTGCAAAATTACACATTTCTTTGCATCGTGGTTATGAAATATAGGATGTCATGTCTTTTTTTTTGTAGTAGCCTCCTCTTTTCAATCACAAAGCTCAACTGCTAAATCACACATACACTCATACGAGGCCGGAGCCCTGAGGAGACTGAACGTAAACTGCAGTGTGTGTCTGAGGTAAACACCTGAGCTCACGATGTAAATATAGCAAGTGAGCGTCGGCCCTGAGTGTAAAGGCACTCTGCTAACTACAAACATGCGCCAGCCTCAGCATCATTGTTGGCAATCACATCCTGCCATGAAGTGACTTCTGCATCGGGGTAATGGGGGTTTCTGAGGCCATGATGTTGAGCACAAGCTGGAATAAAAAGTCTAAAAGAAACATGCAAGACGAAGAATGACAGGTTTATCTGGAAATACATCATCTTTCAAAGGAATGACGATAAACTGTTTTTCAGATCTGTTGAGCGGGAAGGCCTTCTGGCTCCCGCCTCCCTCGTCTTTGTCTCTCCTCATGCACGTCTCATTATGTCACACACACTTTCGGCGAACGCAGCACACTCGCGCACAATTGCATTTTCACATGCACACAATCAACGGACCGCATTTATTCCTCTTTATCTTAAAAAAACACATGCAAAAGAGCAACCGGCGCATATGGTGCTCATTTCTGCACCAGTGGCCTAATGCTCTTAAGTTCGTTCTTTGTTCTGAGCATCATTGTTTTAAAAGGGGGAAGACAAAGCAGGCCAGTGTGTGTGCATGCTGCTGTTTCATAGTTGAAAGTAGAACACTGCAGCTATTGTTTTTGTCACCTCCTTACTCCCTGTACCCTTTAGCAAAATTGCTGACAGAAGGTCGCAAATAGCAGAGGTGCTTTGGGTGGACGGAATCAATCATGAAACTACACTTTAATCAATATCCTTAATCTTAAAATACTGTTACACTCTTAGAGCGATCGCTGTTTGATGCATGATCCACGTGTTGAAGAAGAAGTGATGCTGGAAATAAAGCCGAGCTGTAGTTTTTATTGAGGACACTCTGCTACTGTATTCTGTATTTTTTTCCTCTAGATTTCAGGGACTCAGCAACCTTAGGGGATTATGTTGTTTTAAAAAAAAACAACCTTCACACAGATTTCAGTGTTTGTTTATTTAAAATTTAGCACTTTTGTGCCTCTTAAAAACAAAAATATAGCTAAATAATTCAGTATTTTCTCACCACATCATACCGATGGGTGATCTGAATAAATCAAGGAAGTTCTTTGCTGTTGCTGTGTAAGTCATGGCGGGTTTGGGTTGGTTGGTTTGACCTTGGGATTTCTAGAATGGCCCTGATGCAGTAAAATGAAGACATGTGATTTACAGGAGCCATAGAATGAAAAAGACCTACGTGAAAGTGCAATGCGTCATATATGAAGTAGCTCCATGTGTTACTTTTCCTTCCAGTGACAGAGCTAAGCACATGCTTGCCCACATAATGAATATCCATATCTTAGGAAAACCTAGACGCATGTTCAACCCTCTAAATCCCAAAACCTCCCTGGGGGTTTGGAAGATTCGTTTTTAAATGACACCATTTATCAGTAAAAACAGAAGATTTTCAACTTTCCAATGGTTATTGAACAAATCATGTGGGACATCCTGTTCCCTCTGCAAACGTAACCAAATCTCAGCTTAAAATCATATTTCATCAAAATCTCTTTAATCATTCTACATGTCTCATTTAAAATTGTGGCCTTAGTAAAGCATTTATTTGAACTACATTCTGTAAAAAAACAAACAAAAAAACCCACAAGATTCTACGCTCCTCGAAACAATCCTTGAAGCCATGAGTGACTCAGCTACAATGTCCAACTTTACAACTGAAATAAACATGTTGACAGCCTGGTACAACCAACAGGTTTGGCCTCTATAGCTAATTTCCCTGTTCATGATGACTCTACAGGTGGTGAATTTTTACATAACTCTACTGTTTAAATTGTATTAAGGCTTAAATTTGGCATAATTAATGGTGTGGCCACTTTGAGTGACAGGTGGATGCTATCATAGGACAGTTCAGTACTGTCCAGGTAGGAAGAAATGACATTTGTCCTTCCTCTCTGTATCCATGCATTGTTGGTTCAGTGAATTGCCAACAACTATTGAATGGTTAGCCAGTTGCTATGCAGACAGTTGCGTTGCCCCTCAGTGACCATGAAGTGACCTTAAGTGATATAATTCAAGATGTTCTAGATCAGGGGTGTCAAATCCTGGTCCTCGAGGGCCACTATCCTGCATGTTTTAGATGCTTCCCTCTTCCAACACACCTGATTCAAATGATCAGCTCTTCATAAAGCTCTGCAGAAGCCTGATAACGATCCTGATCATTTGAATCAGGTGTGTTGGAAGAGGGAAACATCTAAAACATGCAGGATAGTGGCCCTTGAGGACCGGAGTTGCCCATCCCTGTTTTAGATGTTTCCCTCTTCCAACACACCTGATTCAAATGATCAGTTCATCATCAAGCTCTGCAGAAGCCTGATAACAATCCTGATCAGTTGCCCTCGAGGACCAGGATTTGACACAACTGTTCTAGATGCTCTGTGCTTTTAGACACCAGTGTAACTCATAATAAATATTTATGTAATTTGTACATATTCTGCAAAATCAATGTCATTTACAGCTACCATTTGAGTTTGAATTGAAAAAAACGAGGTGCAACTTCTTTTAACTGCACCACAGAACACTTTTGTAATGTTAAAAGAAGCTTTGAGGAATTTGGAAATTGCTTGCTAACACTCAAATGTGAAAGTAATAGAAGCAAGAGTTTGGGCAACATGTTAGCTAGTAAGCTATTTATTTGACTTAACACAGCCTACACATCTCTAAAGAAACACTGTGCCAACGAATGTCATTTCCAGAGATATATTTTACACTGAACAAAAATATAAACGCAGCATACGATATTTTATTTAAATATATCTGGGGTTTTTTTACATAGGGGAATCAGTATTTGTTGTTTCAACACATGGCATGGAAACTACCACGTCTGCACTAAATGATGATTAGATGAAAAGTGGGGTCATGGACTAGAAATCACAAGTCGGTAACGAGTCGCATATCTGCAATGAATAGAGTTAATGAGGTTGTTGATGCGGCTTGTAGAACTCCTAAACTCCTGATGGGCTCGGTGAAGTTGGTGGACATTTTGGTTGGTCATGTTGTCAGACACGTCCATCCATGCATCCATGTCTGAACCACTTTCTTAGATGACATATTGTGAAGTTGAGGACATTCAAGTGTCTGACTAATGGGCTTAAATAACATGCCAGCGTGCCAACAGCTATTTCTCATCTTTCTTTTGTGATCTGTGGCGTCATGTAATTTGAATCGAATTTGAATTTCGACTCCAGACTAGAATGTGGATTAGCTAGATAGCTGAGACTTTGCAACCAATTGAACAGTGCAAACCTTTTTTTTGTGCAAAATTGGCTAAATTTACCCACTTTCCAACCATAACAATAGAACTGAGAACTTTTTCTTGCATGTTGCCAGGGTATAAATATAGTTACAGTATTTCCTATGTCTCCTACTTTACCTCAGTGGTCAGTGACACCTTTTTTTTTTATTAAGTTACCAACACTTTCTGCAGCCTCTCAGGCCTGCTGGTGTGTCTGTGAGCAAACTCCTTTCCCCCCTCACAAGATTAACATTTCATAAGATCCCTCCTGACAGATGATTGTAGTTTCAGAGGCCCCCAGAAGGAGAACCAGAAACTTCACGTTCTGCCTTCACATATTTGTAGTTTTGCACAAGTCCTGCTCTGATCTGACATATTTTATTTTGGACTTGGTGGCTGCGGTGGCTTGGCGCTACAGAAACAGCAGACTGGAGCGGACAACTCCAGAGCCAAAAGAATAGATGTGCGATTATGTCTTAAAGGGAGGGGCTTGAAACGGGGTATTCAGTTTGGTTTTATCATTGAGTGTAGTGGAGGACCGACCGCAGACTGGCTCCCTCTCCTCTCCTCTGCTCTCACTCGACTCTAGAGCTCTACTTTGTCCCGTTGAGATCCACAGGTAAGCGCGAAAAACTTTACTTAAACCTGTTTTTGGATGAAAAGTTTCTGGATGCTGCAAACCACGATGCGTAATTTGACTGGATCGCGTTTGTGCGCATGGGCTGCAGATCCTAGTTTTTTTTCGGAGTGTCTTGGCTGCAAGCCGCTCCCTCTTTTGTGCAACAGTTTATTTAAAGCAAAAGAAAGTCGAGATTGCAGAACTTTACGCGATCATGTACGCGTTTTTTAAACCGTGTGGCTGCGTAAAAGGAAAGTCCTCCTCTCTAATGCGCGCTGATTCTTATCGAACAAAGTATGAAGGCACAGAGGAGGAGGGGGTGTCTCCAAGTCTCCAACCTGAGTAGCATTTTTGGGGGTTTTCATCTCATTTTCTATCAGCAGCATCTTCCAAACTCTTTAAAAAAAAGCATGTCCATACTTGCAGAATGTGCCTAAACCTGTTGATTTCCACAAAGTGTGCAGCCACATAGGTGAGGATGAGCCCCATATGGCTGCCAGCACACCACATGCCCCTCAAAGATCAAATCTGACCACATGATCAGGCTGGATTACAGAAGGCGATTGTGTTTTTTTGGTGTATGAACCTTAAACACATCCAGCATCTCCTACAGACAAAGCCACAGGGCAGTCTTACAGAGGCCTGATGAATCTCATCGTTTCAAGGTATCACATTCTTTGCAATCCCACCACCCCTGAGGCAAAAAAAAAAGCCTCTCTTCATGTCTCATTGTGCTTGAGTTGGGCATAAATTCTTTTGATCTTTATTACATAGTAGTATCTGTGAAATGGAAGCATGGCAAATGGGAGAGGGTGGAGGCCAGCAGCAGATCTGTAGGTTTTCTTTTTTGAGCGCTTTCAGGCCGGAGACAGCGCAGTAATTGTCCATGAAACTGTATCTGATAAGATGTGCAGTGTTTGGAAAACACGTGGAGAATGCCATCCGCTCCTTTTAAGGTGCAGGCCCAACCTGGTGACAGATGATTGGAATAGCCTCTGGAATGTGGTGAATAACAGTCTCCCAGGACTGTGGTTTCCAGGGTTTTGTACCCCCACAGTCCCGTCACAGTACCCTCAGTACTAGTTCATCTGTGGTTCATGTTTCCGATGTGCTCATTTGAATAGTTTCTAAAATAGATGAGATTTAACACCATTTATTATGTAAGTGGAATACAATTTCTTCATATGGTTAATCAGTTTGTTCAAGGCATTTATCCATTACTTCAACTATTTCAACAGGTTGCTGTAGCCACTGCCTTTAGCTATTTCAGCCAATTATCCATTAAGTTTTTCACAACTTCTACTTTGAGCTAACTATTTAAAATCCTTTGTCCACTCTTCAGCAAATTGTCAGCCATTAATACATTTATTTTAGTCATGCCATCTACTTATTTACTTGAGCTAACTATTTTACCTGTTTATCCATTACCTTTAGCTAACTATTTCAACCATTAGTTTTAGCTAACAATGTCAGGTGTTTATCCATTACTTTCAGCCAACTATTTAAACTGTAAACTATTTTAAGCTAACTATTTAATCCATTTATCCATTAGTTTAAACTAACTGTTTCAACTCTTTAACCATTAGTTCTAGCTAACAATTCCAACTGGTTATCCATTACTTTAAGCTAACAATTAAAACTATTCATCCATTACCTTGAGTTAACTATTTCACCTATTTATTCATTACTTTAAGCTAGCTGTTTCAACTCTTTAACCATTAGTTTTAGCTAACAATTTCAACTGTTTACCCATTACTTTTAGCTAACTATTTCATCTATTTATCCATGAGTTTTAGCTAACTGTTTCAACTCTTTAACCATTAGTTTTAGCTAACAATTCCAACTGTTTATCCATTACTTTTAGCTAACTATTCCAACTGTTTATCCATTACTTTTAACTTAACACGTCAACTAGGTATCCATTATTTTCAGCTAACAGTTTCAACTATTTAGTCTTTACTTTTAACAGACTAATTCAACTATTTCCTAAATACCTTTAGTTAACCATTAGAGACTGATTTTTGGGGCCAATGCCAATTCTGACAAAAAACACTGCTTGACTCCACACCACTGTTGGTTCAACTGTGATACATGCTACATGTGCTGCAGACAGTGAGAGTATTGCAAACTAGGACAGAAAAAACTATGGGATGACACTATTTATAAATTACCCCAAGCATCTGTTTGTGCATTTATGTAGACAAAGGTTTACATATTACTGTGATTATCTATTACTTTATACAAACAGTTTCAACAGTTTATCCATGACTCATGAGCTAACTTGTTCAAATATTTACATATCACTTTAAGTATTTTAACCATTTGTCTGTGACTTGTAGCTTTTCCCAGCCCTTTAACAATTCATGAATTTGCTCTTTAAACTTCTCTGCTCTCTAGTAGTTACCAAACATTGGCAGCGTAGTGGGTGTTTCGCTGCAGTTGACTCAATATTTGTGTATAATAAAAAATCTCATCATAATTTCAATTTTTTAAATTAGTGGAGCTGCTCTGTTTTTACAAGAGCTCCCTGGCAACTGCAGAAAGTACCCCTGCGTAGTTTTTTGCATGCATATTCACGCAGAGATAAACTCTCTCACTGTTATTTCTTGGCTGAAACACACATAAAACTGCAGGCTTTACACTAAAATGCATGTAGCGCTTTGTACTTAGAAGGGGATTTTATAATTGGCACGATATGATATGGGTGCAGAGGAATCTGGAGGTAATTGCACAGAGTGATAACAGGGGTTTGGCAGTGTGGGGCGAGAGCCAGGGCCAGGGTTAGGGCTGGGCGGGCAGGATGTAGGGAACACTGCCATGCATTTCCGGAGTCTGGCTCTGGGCTGCACAGTGCGGTGAAGGCCTCTAGTTACTCTATGTTGGCTCCCTCCTCCTCTCTCCATCTCCTTTTCCATCCCATCTCTCTTTTCTCCCACTGATTAAAGTTAGATTCTGGATTGGGTGGTTATTGTGCCTCACTCTCATCACAATCAACAATTGCTAAAGCATGAAGCACTTACAGTTATGTGTTTATACGCATGCAATGCAGTGTATGTGGGTGCTTTGTTATAGTTTGATGCTAGATACTCATATTCCACCACAGTATCAAGTTCCAAAGCAAGAATCCAGAGTTTCCTTGCAAGGCAATAGTTTCTTACCACCACTGAGTGAAGGCAGCCAACCAAGTGGCGAATTGAACTTGAATAGAACGGAAAACTGGCAGAGGGAATTTTCTAACACAAATGATCAGACCATTCTGTTCTTTTTTGAATAGATGTTTACCTATGCTGTGTTCGGCGTTAAGGTTTTCCAAATGTGGTTCAGTTTCCAGTGATCACATGCCGCCATGTCAGTCCAAACATACATTGTTTCTGCACAGCAGGTGCCAGAGCTATTTTCTGGTTTCTTCTCATAACGGACCACTGAAACTATGTCAAGCATGTTTCCTGTGCTCAAGCCTCTTTGCCCGCTGGCTTAATTTCATGCAGATTTGTTTGTTGTAAGAATATGGTTTGAGATAGAGATGCAGCCCCACCATGCCTGCAAGAACCACAAGCCAAATGAGTGCTTTCTGTTTCATCAATGGTGTCCTTGTCATCAGCGTGCACCATTCACTTGGAATAAAGTCCATTTCGGTTTTAGGTTTGTGTCTTCTGGACAACAGCAGGAGTAGGACAGGGTTCAGCTCATTTGAAGTGATTGTGATTGACGTGCAGCTGAGGCTCATGGGACTCTGGCCCTGGACTCGAGCCCCACAGCGTACTAGTTCTGTTCCCCCTTTGCCTTTGAATTTGATAGCATGTAATTTGAATGCGCTGCATCCAGAACCGCACACTAAGTTGTATAATATGGTGAGCTTGGACGGACGGGCAGATGTCGGGTTGGAGGAGAATTCTTAACTCTTTCACGGAGCATCGACAGTCAGCAAGTGGCGGGCAGAAACTGGTGGAGCTGCTTAATTGTTTATGAAGTCACACGACGGCATGAAATCTTAGATGAAGTTTATTTATGCAGAAGATATTTGTGATATATAAATTCACCATGTTGGAAAGGAAACCCTCTCATAGCATGAAACGTCTCTGTCTAATTTAGCTTTATATTCTGTTTGTTGTTCCTCACTCTGCAGCCAAGCTGACATGGAACAGTTATTTAGGGGGAGCACGGTGCTCTTGGATGTTCTGGTGTTTGTTCACTGCACAATTAGACTCTGGTATTCTCTTGGGTGATGGAGAATGCTTGCTCTCCTCTTTTTTTCCCCCCCGGCCTATAATAGATTCACCACCAAATTAAGCCCCTTATTCAATCAAACCACACTAACATAGCTATTTTCAAGCCACAGATTCAATACGTGCATAAAGAATTTCATAATGACCCCTCCCTCCCAGGATCCGTATCTTTCCTTCCTTTCTTTCCAAACTTTGATTCTCCTGTCTGAAGCAGTCATGTGGGCACAAAAGACCTGTGTTTGAATTCCTCCGGGCTTTAGTCACACTCTGATGAAGAGGGTTTGTTAGATCAACCTCTCTCTCGTATCGCTTTCTGACTTTAAAGTGTGATCACTCAAGGCCAGATTGCCTAATAGGCGGCATGGCATGACAGTGTTGGTAATTGGCACATTGGTCGGCCATCTGTTCGTTGCCAGATGCCTAGCTCTGCCAGAAGTTTCATAGCTATTAAAAAAAAGACTATTGTATTCCTTAGTAAATCTTCAGGGTTGTTTTTTAGCAGGAGATGATTTAATTCATGAGGCAGCCTTGGTTTATATCTTAAAAGGTAAAACCTCCTCTCTCGCTCACGTGGTCCACATTTCATGGGGTTTTTGTGGATGATTGATTGTGCGAGAGTGAGGTCAGTGCTCCTAAGCAGCGCTTCTGATGTCATCCTACAAAGATGCATGTTCTCCCCTTCGTTCCCCAAAGCGGGTTATTCTGAGAAGTGTACAACCTTGTTGAGAGGGGACATTTAGCCTTTGGGCTTCTTCTCATCTGATAAAACAAGCACAGGAAATGTCTCCGTTAGCTGATTGGCCTTGTGTTTTCCTTCGGCGTCCTCCCACTGGGACCTCAGACGTACACAGTGTGTCCCTGTGGCAGAGAAAACCACCTTACATGTCTCCCTCCTAACAGCTACATTAACTTTCCCCTTCTCCTCTTTTCTTTCCTCCAACACCAATCTATTCTACCTCAGCGCTTTTCTCCCGAAAAGAAATGATTACTATAACGTTCATTCTCACTTCGCCCAACTTCTTCCCTTCGCCAACTTTCCATTCTTTTCCCCCTCTGTCCTCTCTTCACCTCCCCAATCCTCCTCCTCCTCTTTTCTCCCTTCTATTCGGAGCTCTTCCTCCCAACGAGAACTAAACAAACATAGGTAATCAAGAGCCTGTCAAATCACAGTTTAAAAGTCCCATATTTTAGGGTAATTGAGAATTAAGGGAACGTGGAGGTAATAAGGTGATGTAAATCCCAGAGGAGTGTGTGAAAAATACCATTCAGTGCGAACACATGACCAGTGAGGTCATGTGTTTACACAGTTAGCAAGGTTAACCGCTCTATGAAACGCACGGGGGGAAACAGACAGGGCAGTGTGCAGGTCAGTTATAGGCCTGTTGGATTTATGCTTGTGGCTATGGAGGTGCTGTATGTGCTGAAGTGTGTATGGCGAATGTGAGGGACAGCTTGGCCAGTCCACGTTGGACGGCTGCCATCCTAGGAGTGAGAACTGGCGAGATCAGCGTATGTGGTAATAATGGAAGTGAGGACTTACCTCATACATATAAAACAATCACTGTGTCCTTACATGGGTATTCACATGAGTCAGACCTCTACTGTAATTCTGTCAGTCTTTGGATGAGCTTTATAGCTGTTTCTAATTCCAACCAAGTTCTAAGTATTTAAACATCTACTTTAAGACTTGGTGTAAAATCTGAAGAGAATGCTGAGTTGTCACATGGTCTCACAACTTATTAGGTTTTTTAAGGGTGCAACTAAGAACTATTTTTGCCATGAAATCTTCTTGACAAGTTCCAGGAGTCACAGAAATTAATTTTACAAGAGTAAAAAGTGGAGAAAAACAAAGTCCTCACATTTGATAAAGTGGAACCATTAAATATTTAACCCTTTCAGCTTTTTAAGTAACTTAAACCTGCATTAATTGTTTTTTTGACCACACTGAGGCAGTGGAAGCAATATTGCTCATGTTAGCAAAAAGTTTCCAATGTACGCATTCTGCAGACATAGCGCAACATTGACATCAATTTGGAGTTGTGTACATGGCAACCTGTTTATTGTTAGTTATATGTTAGCTCTGTTTTTAGCTCTATTTTTGGTCTCAACCAACTACGGATGCAGATGTTCTAAAATTTCCTTAACCGATAGTCGGCATCCTTATCAACCAATATTTGAAAAATCATTAAGACAAAATGAATTCGTGGACATCATCTCAATAATTGGGGTCACGTAACATATACCGGTCCACTGGCACATGTCATGTGACATGTGTTGCCTATGTTTCACAATCAGTTACCCACTGGCTTGAAGTCACAAAGAAGTTAGGCCCTTGGGCTCGAATAAAACTTGGGAGCTCCGGCTGGTAGCCATTAAGTGTCACAAGAAACTTTCTCATGTTTGCACTTTACTAGCTAAACTCCCACAATGCTTTCTGCTTGCTAAGCGGAACTCACTGAAGTCTAACTAGCCACTTCCTTGGGTTGCAGCAGTGATAAACAGTAAGAGGCTCCACCTGGTGGCACAACCAGGAATTACAGCTAACGTACAATGCATTTTTGTCGGCCTTATAAGTTAATATATTTTTGATTAATCACTTACTTCCTTACAACCAGTTATAGACTCTGTTTAAAAGATGAATGTAGCCTCCAAGTCTAAAAGATAAACCAACCTGCATTCTTTCTAATGGCCAGCAGGGGGCAACTCCTCTGGTTTGTAAAAAGAAGTCAGATTGTTTATGAGAAAATGACCCTAATTCTCACTTGATTTGTTACTTCAGTGAACATTTTCTTAATGAGTTCATGGTCTTATTTACTAGTTTCAAGGCTCCTTCAGTACAGCAGGATGTTCGTTTTGTAAATTATAGTCCCATTTAGAGTAAAATAGGTGACAAAGCAGGGTATGCTGCTTTACATTGGCAAGTCACTACCACATGGGCAAGCATGATGTGCTTCAGTTCTTAGTCAGATTAACTTTTCACCTCTAGTTTGAAAAGACCAAGATGAGAACAGTAGCCCACAAACCAATGGCTGCTATGTCCATCTTTTATATACAACATATACAATATGCAACCAACTCATGAGGGAGATATCAGGCTTTTTAGGCTCGACTATGTTCATTAGCTAGTTGCTAGCTTTGTCTGTCAGCTGTTTCGTTGGGCAAGTGGGATACAGTCGGTTTATTAGAGCTTTTTCACTAGAAGAACCTCCCTGACGCTGATGAGAGCCCTGAGAGTGAACCAAAGCATTAATGCAGTGCACATCAAAAACAAAACAATGAGCTGAAAGATTCTAAAATGTTCTGTGTAGTTTAGTGGAACTGCTCTGTAGGTTCACGACTGAATTACATAGCGATTTGGTCCATTGCTAATATAATAATATTGGTTATTGCAGCTTTAATTTAATCAATATTGGATCATCAAAGGTATTGGTAACCAATTTTCTTCTGGTCAGATAATAATTTAATCAACTAAATCAAATTTTGTATCCTTCATTGTGTTTTTCAAACCATTCCTGGTCTGGTTCTTAAAGTTAGACATATGTCTTCAAGCCAGGCACATTGTTGCAAATGGTCCACATCCAACTTTCCCACCTGAATAGGCCAGTCAGGCAGCAGCACAGTCTGAGGTCTGTGTCGGGGCTGCAGTTGGGAGCAGTGGTAATTGTTTAAGAGTGCATTTATAGAGTGTACTCTTTGTGCCTCCTAATCAGAAGCATACTCAGGCATTTACATATGAGCCTCCGAGGATTGCTCAGGAATGTATTACAAGCAAGGCGAGAGGACGGCAGGGTAGGAAAGCCGACGCTAGTGGGCCACTCTGATGTTGCCATTTCTTTCCACTTCACATGTCACTGCCCTGTTGGGGGTGAGCGAGGGGTTTTAACAGATAAGTTAGGGGGGGTGTATGTGTGTGAAAGTGATTAAGGCTGAAGATCAAAAGGACAGAATAGCTGATGCAAAACCATTCCTCCCTCACCAAACGTAGAGTATGTTTAGGCACACTTTCAACATTCTCTTCCTGTGTCTTTGAGATATGGATACCATCAAAAAAGCAGAAACCCAGCGCTCCTATCTATCTACCTTTATAGATTAGATCTGTTTTCATGGATTCATTTCAGTATGCATTAGGTAATTTGTACTGTACTATAACGTGGGTCTGGCAAGGGGACAAGGAGAACAAAAATATGGCCTCAGAAAACCATTTTAATCAGACACTGCTCCGCGGGGACAGAGGCTGGCATAGGCGAGCTCTTTACCTCATCAGAGCTCTGCCAGTGGTGATTGGGAGAAACACTCAGTCAGGTTTTTATTGAATAACCCCAGCTCTGTACTGGAGGGGCTTTACTGTAATAGAGCAGCTCTACGGCCGCCGAGGTGACAGCCAAATGGTACTTATTAAACCAAGGGCTGATTCATACTATATGCCCTACTGCAGTTTAACCTTGTTGGAGGCTTATGGTTTGGCTTTAGTGCCGAAGTCCAGTCACATTTTTCATGACTGAGATACATATGCGTGCGATTATCCTCTGATCAGACATCACGGATTTCCTATGCGAAAAAAGCAACCACATGATTACAATTATTTATCACAGACAGTGATTCATTTTAGCTGCAATGCCATTTGAAGTGCAGTGTTTGCTCAGTTCTTGGAGATACAAGTTAGCACCTCGACAGTACCAGAACTAATCCTGAGATGCCATGCTACTCAGGAATAATGGCTGTGGGTCCCATCATCTCTGCTTATTTGTGCAGTACACAGCTCCCTGCACAAATTGGGCATGACATCTAATGGAGTGTGAGCGTGGATTAATTACCCCCGCATTTAGACTAATGGCTCCTTCTCTTCTGATTAATGATGACACGTGTCACAGCAGAGCAGAGCACAGCTAAAACATACGAGGACTTTAATGCTAAAATAAGATATCTGCCACAGGAGCAGTAAAGTATTTAGTCTGATGAAATGCGCTCGCATGGAGACGCTTTGTCTTAATAATCGCTGTTAGATGTCTTTAAATGGAAAGTAGCATGACATGAACAGAAGGCACCCATAAGCATCCTTATAAAATACAGAATAATAATCATAAAGTGACAAGATTATATAAAGATACATTACATCGCTTGTAAGCAATCAGTTGGAGGTGTGCAGCGATTCTGCGTCAGGTATAATAGTAAATGGGTTTCGGTTTTGGACTGATGGTCGAACAAAGTGAGCAGTTTTCAGATGTAACTGTGAGTTGTGATGAGAATCTTTTACTATTTTCCTGCATTTTGTTGAACAATTAACCAAGAAATGAATCTACCAATGAATAAAAATAAAATGATTATTAGTTGCAAGTAATGCCCGATTGATATATTGGTGGGCCGATATTTTTGGCAGATAATAATAATAGTAACCTAACCTTTACTGATCCCCTTGGGGAAATTCCTTCTCTGCATTTGACCCATCCTATTCAAAGTTAACCTTAACTATACATACTAGGAGCAGTGGGCTGCCGCGGTGCAGCGCCCAGGGAGCAGTCAGGGGTCAAGGGCCTTGCTCACAGTGGTGGTGACTGGGACAAGCAGTCGCTCTCACTTTCCCACCTCATCCTCTTGCCACAAACCACTAGGCCACCACTGCCCTAGATATTGGCGTTTCACAGATATACCAGCATATATGTTGTTCAATATTATATTTTTATAGAATATAATGGAGAAAATATACTTTAGGTCATTTAGAAGTGGTGTCATCACATAGTCCACTAGCCCCGACTCCATTGTTTACAATACTTGTATGCAGCACATGTAGCAGAGCTAGCTTCACAGCTAAGACGATGATGGTGCGGAGTCAAGTGGTGTCTTCATGCTAACCTGCTAGCTAGTCGGTAAAAAATATTGCTAGAATAAACCATCATTTTCCCTTCTAAATATAAATCTAACACAACAAAAATTGCAGGTGAGTTGAACACAACTAATCAAGATTTTTGCGGGTTTCAGTGCTGTATATGCTCCTTTCTTATTGGTGAACACTTAAACTGGAGTTATTTCTTCTCTCTCTAGTAATGGTGTGGACTAAGTTTCGGTGTAGCTCTACTGAAGTCAACACATTAACATTCAGTCAGTGTCAACCATGATTGGTAAATTAGCATATCGTGTTTCTTGGCCTGACTTGGGTTTTAATCACAGGGGAGCAAATGGTTTTAGGAGGATTGTTGATGGTTCATTGGATCAGACGTGGAAGAAGCTACAGACGCAGTGGAGTGCATATGAGCGATGGGGTGGGGTTTGCCCATTCTGGCTGGCCTCATTAAGCCTGCCTTAATGAGAAACAAAACACCCAGACGCCCCCCTGTAGAACAATGGGTTCTTGTTATCAAAGAGTCTGAGTCTTATGTATGATGGAGTCTGGCTTGCGTCCTGACAGATTTTTCATGAGTTTCTGTGTGCCTGAGTCAAGCCCAGAGCCCTGCAGTGCCACTCACTCCTATGACAGCCACCTGGGAGACCACCTTGGAAAATGGGCCCCTATTAGTTCAGGTTAGACTTAATGACCAGTAATGGTACACCGGCCAAGCCAAACTGTGCAAAAGGGCTCCGGGCAGGCCGAAATGAAATACCAGTCACTCAAGCTCTGAACATAAACACAAGGTGGGTGGTGGGTGAATAGGTATGTCTGTAGGTGCATGTCTACGAGAGGGTTCAGACATGCATCTATGTGTTTGAGACCCAGGTGGAGGAGACGATTTTCCAACCAGACGACATGGCTGAACCCCCCGTGGACAGATTAGTGCCGCGGGTGGCTGTGGTTTTAGATTTATTCCCATTAAGCGCGGCTGCTTTGTGAACTAAATCTCATTTCCAGTTTTGCCATCAGCTACAAAAAAAAAAGAAGCTCGCAGCAACCTCAACAGAGCAACCAGAGAAGCCTCCAAAGAGCACTGTGCAATTATTTACAATTTCATGGCTGTCTGAGATATGTGTTATTCTAATAAATTTAGGAATTAGGAGGCTTAAATACCGCACATATATTAACCTCTGAAGCTGAATTTTATCCTCAATTTAGTGGTAAATGCCACATCACGCTAATGGCATTCAATGATGATTGCGTCTTCCATGGTCTAAATAGTCTGTGGTCTAGAATTAGCGCAGGCATTAAAAGTAAGAAACTCGGGCATTTATGGTGGTGTGATATGAGTCAATCAGCCACTGAATAAAATTACTTTTAACTCCCAGGGAGAATGAGCTACAGAGCTTCCAGGCCTGCTGAGGCAGACACAGAAACATAGTGTAATCGACAATGAAAGAGACAAAGACAGAGGAAGAGAGAGAGCTTTGTTATGTCTCATGAAGCTCTAGGGTTTCCTGGAATTTCTGGCAATGGATCCCAAAGTCACATAACCACAGAAAGAGAGGAGTCAGAGACAGTCGTGGGGTAACTCTCTCCTGAAGGACGCAGTTCAAGTCTGCTTCTTTACTGCTTGGGTGTGCATTGGTGGCCACGGAAAAGGTGAATGCAGTTGCAGAACAAGTTGTTATACATTATCTTTTGTTAATGTACAAGGTTACAATTTCATTTACCAGACGCTTTTATCCAAAGCGACGTACATAGGTAGGTAGGCGGCAACATTAAGGACTTGCCTAAGGGTCCAGTGTACAGATTTAGGTGCAGAAAATGCAAAACAAGCACACAAAACAAATGGCAAGGCCTGGGCTACATGGTGCAACTGAACAAACTGAGGCTAATCAGATTGTTTCCATGACCACAGCAGTCAACAAAAATGGCGTCCATGGAAAAATGTGCTAAAAAAAAGAAAACTCAGCAGATGCGATATGCGACCTCTGACTCGATCGCAGGGGAAGCACATGGATTTCTTGTCTGAATGAACAGTTGACAAAGTTAAGCTACAGCAGAGCTTTGTGAAACTGGTCGGCATAATTGTTTGGAGCCACCCTGGCCGCGACGCTCGGGCTGCAGCCGCATTCAGAATTTTTTGGTGACAATCAACGGAACGCAGCAACGCGTGAAATTAGTCTTGCGTAGCTCCAGGCTTCTGCGTACGCACACTTGTGTGGAGCACGTTCCAGGCCTTAAGACCCGGGCTTGGGCCTTTCACCTCGAGGGGGATTTAGGGAGGGAGCAGAAGACATGTACCCATCCGAGCTGGCTGCCTGCCACACTAATAATAACAGGCAGCACAGCCATGCACGAAAATGAGATCTGGTAAAGCTTGTGAACTTCAGCCCCGTAGAGCCCTGAAAGGATCTGAGGTATGAGAGGAGAGGAATGTATTCTTTGGAAGCAGAGGTGAGCTCTCTGTCACTTAGAGAATGTGCATCCGCTGAGTCAAAAGCAATGCTAATGCTTTAATATCTTCAAATTTCTCACTGCAAAGGCAAGTTTCACACAGCGGTGTATTTGCTGGAGTTTCATCACTGTCTGAATGAAGGAGCTCCACGTGTCTAGTTCCTGGCATCATATCTGTCAACTGGTGTAGGTGGACTGGGATTAGGACTGGTTTACTCTGCTGAATTTTGTGCTGACCTCTGCAGTCCTTTGTTAAAAGCTGTGCTCTGGGTTTTTCTATTACAAATCCCTCTTGTTCTTGTAGCTATTCTGCTCCATGTGCTCTTTGCACTCTTCATTTGTACCAGTTTCTATTTGAGAGAAGTATTACTGGGGAAAATTATAAAGTTCAGTAATCAATTCAGCATCATAGATGGACCTTAAAGTTGTTATTTTCTGCTGACTTTAAATTCTCATGGCACGACATGCAAATCTTTCATAGTGTTCTTCAGCTAACAGTTGTTGGTGGTAAAACAGCAATGCACAAAAGACAGGGAATAAAAAGCCAACAAGCTGATGCAGATTGTGCAGGCTTCAAAATATCAAAACAAATCTGCTTTGCAAATGTTTTGTGAAAATGAAAATGATTTCAATGTGTTTGTTAGGCCTTAAAGCTGAGCATCAACCAGCTGACAGACAATCAGAAGCTCTTAAACAGTGCAGCATTTAGCAGCTAAAGACACAAATATTTACCTCAAGATGTGATGGAGACTAAAACAGAGCTAAAAGTCACATACTGAATATTAAGTGTCACTACCAATATGGTTTATTTTGGATATGAAGTAATAAAGAAAATGAAAATAGCCTATAAAATTAATATTAAACGTCTACAACAAATTCTTTATATACAACATAAATAGTATAAAAGCTACAGCTTTAATGTCTACCCTTTAACCATTAGTCAAAGCTAAACAAAAACAAAACAACACAAACAACTCATTCATCCTTCACCCTGCCCTTCCATGCTGGTAGCTATTCATGATGTAAATGAATTAAACTTGCTAAATGTTCATGTTTTTCATTTCCTCCCTGCAGCGATTTAACAAATTTACTGCCATGACTTAAACACAAAGCTGTTTTACATAAACCCGCACTAACTGCATTCAAATCATATAGACTTCTGGATGCCTCTGGTTAATTACACTTTTTTTTTGCTTTTTACATAACTAGATCAAATTTAAAATCGAACTAATGTTTACATTTTAGAACCATTAATTTGACAAAGGGTGAGTTTGTTGGTTCTCTATAAGTAGTATTATATACGGGCGCCCCGATAGCCTAATGGTTATGTCGCGTGACCCAAGTGCAGAGGCCTAGCGGCTGTCCCGAGTTGGATTCTGACCTCAGGCGTTTACCGCATGTCCTTCCCTTGGGGCAGTGGTGGCCTAGTGGTTTGTGAAGCCAACTTGTAACCGGTTGGTTGCTAGTTCGAGTCCCCGGACTGGCAAGAGGTTGAGGTGGGAACGTGAGAGCGACCGCTTGTCCCAGTCACCACCACTGTGGGCCCTTGAGCAAAGCCCTTAACCCCTGACTGCTCCCTGGGCACTGCACCGCGGTAGCCCACTGCTCCTAGTATGTATAGTTAAGGTTAACTTTGAATAGGATGGGTCAGGTTAGGTTATTCACAGTCTTATGGCTGTCTTTTACAATATGAAGATTTGATTGGTGTTTGTTTTGTATGTATTGCCACGCAGTAAGTTACATGTGGGAGTAGGCCAGGTCTGATAAAAAGATAGCAATAATAACAATAAAAAAATTGTGCGATAGAATGTTCTATAGATTCACTTGAATGCATTAGAAACTGCAAACCACCGTGACAGCATATGAGGAAAACACAAAGTTTGGCTACATCGAAACGACAAAATTGGTTCCTGTGTACTTTAATAAATATGTTAAAGTAAAAGTCAGGTGGTTAAAGTCAAATTATACCATATTTTTACCTGGTCTTTCTTAAAAATAGATATTTAATCATTATATTGACTGCAATGACCTTATATTGTAATCATTTTTGCAGCTATATCACCCTGTCCTATACGGGAGTAGAAAGGAACAGTGCAATGTGCACAGCAAAGCTTGATTTAGAAGATCTTTAACATTATATAGTCTTGCAATGTGCCAGCTGGCCAGAAACACGACTCCGAAATGTCACATTTCACATTAACAGTCTTTTACATGAATGTTAATATTGCCGCGTGTCTGTTGGATGTGTTAATAGGAAACTATTTCTCCGCCACATCAGCTCAATAAGGTGAGAATATGTTAAATGTTGTGTTTACAGCTTGCCCTCCAGTGGCCAGAAAAATCCATTATAAGCCGCTTCCGCTGTGCACCTTGAAAGCAGACATTAGTTTGCAGAGTAACCTGCTGAAAGCCGTCTTGTCTTGGTCACTGTCATGGCCACTGAAGCCCATTTATCAAATGTCTCCTGAGTATTCTGCTTTAGACGTCTTTTAGTCTCCACACCTGGCTGAGGACAAATCCAGTGTTAAGCAGCTTCATCCCACGATTCACTATAAATACGTCTGTGAATTCCCAGAGTCAGAGAATTAAAACAAAACATCTCAGTCTGTCTCCAGTGTGAGCGTCTCTATTATCATACTGTGTGTCCTGTCTGTGCCATCCCTTAACCCTCTGAACTAGAAGCAGTTAATGCATGTTTTCTGACTCATTTTTACTCACTGTGGGCTCATTTTTCTACTGCAATAAAACGTCCAATACCTCTATGGAAACAGTATAACCATGACTAGAAGGAGAGAGAACTCAAAAATGTATTTGGTGCTGTATGACACAGTTAGAATGCCATAAATTGTAAAAGTGCAATGATTATTTGTTATACAAAAGTATAGCTTTTTTGTAAGTACCCACAGGTGTTAGCAATACTGGAAGAAAGTGGTGGCTCTACATACTATGGATAATTTACGACTGACATTTTTCATTTGTTTTCATACTTGTCTCACAGCTGGTCTGTGTAAACACGGCCTGCAGTTGAATCTAGTTCAGCCAAAAAAAAATCTTGAATTTTTGTCCCATGGTCCTTCATCGCAGCTGAGTCAATAATAGCTCGTCAGTTGCGTCAAGGACAGTAGAATTATTTGTTTTTTTTACAGAATCTAGTAGGAGCAAATATGTTTTTGAATTTCTAAATGAGACATGTAGAATGAAATATCATGATTTTAAGCTTGGCAGAACTCAGTTTTAGGTATGTACAGTGTTGTCATGCAAAAAACATTTTTATGATTAATTTCTAGGATTATTTATTTTACAAAACTTTAAAAAGTCAGCATAGAGAAAATGTTTACAAATGCCCACAGGAGTACTGAAGACAAATGATGACACTATATGCTGGAGATATTTTACTACTTAGATGTAGAGGTGTCCATTCTTCTCCCCTATCTGATTTGTGTAACCACAACCTACAGTTCAACTGAAACATCCCATAATTTTTGTCATGTGACTGTTGGTCACAGCAGAGTAACTAATAGCTTCACAGTTGTGCAAGGCAGTGCAGAATTTTTTGTTTTTTACAGAATCTGGTTAAAGCAAGTGCCTTATTTTTGGTCAATTTTTACGAGTTAAGTAGAGTAAAGTGTGCATTTGGGTATTTTTCTCATCACAGATGAGTAGCTCCAATGGAAAACTCCAACTACTCATCTGTTTTTTTGCAGCTTCTAGCTCAGATTTTTAATGATAACATGCCTTTCAAACCCTCCAGAGTGTTTTGGGGGTTCAGAGGGTTGAGAAACCTTCAGATTTTCCAGCAAAACTGAACTGAAAGCAGTGTCAGGGGGATCACTCCACCTCTCCACATCCAGCGTGAGTAATAGACGATCTCGGTCAGGTCATCTCGCTCGCCCGCCACCCCGCCCACTCCTTAATCTCCTCCTATCTCTCTCCAGGAATGCAGCCCCTTATTTTGAAAAATACCTTGTCATGTAATACCCTTGAAAAGCCTCGCAGCACACTTCAAAAAAAAAATTGGCATTCCGCCGTGTGATTTACCGACTTGTGTGTTAAAACAAGGCAGGAAAGATAAAGATTTATGACGTTTTGGAGTGATTTAAATAAATATGTCCTCTGCTAAAGTGATTTGCTTTGTGTTCTCCTGATGGGGCTGGGATACATGCACAAAAAAGGCAAACTCGTGTCAGGGTTTTTCACTCAGCTGTCATGTTTTCGGCAGGCTCTCAGTGTGTGGGGGCATTGCATCATGCTTTCTAGCCTCACTCTGCCCTCATGTATGTTTCCATGTAAGGTATGATGGGAAGACATTCTCTCTTGGCGTGGTTGGAGTCAGCCACATAAATCACTTGGGCCGTTTATATTCATTTTTTTCTTGTCATCCTTCCGATTTTCTCTCCTTCTCTCACCAAAGTGTAATTTCTCTCCGGCCACATGTCCACCGTGACCGAAACGTGGCTTTTTTTTTCTTCTTCTTCTTTTTTTTTATAGGAAGTGTGTCACAAATGTTCAGCAGATCCATTTTTCCCCCCCTTACAGAAACACATAAGGAACCTCTCAAGCTTTATGAGAAATACATTTTTATGTTCCACTTAATTCTTCCAGCATGTCATGTTATTGCCCTTGTACCAGAGACTGTGGGCTGCTGTGGACCATGCTAATCACGTATGCTTTAATATTGTAGTCATTGAGCTTTGGTGTATATCCAGAGTGACTTATTAAAAATGGTACAAGTTCAGGATCTTGCCGGAGAGCCTTGCCAGCCAGACGGAGCGGGCTGAAACTGAAAAGTTGCTTACTAGAGGTCATTTTCTGTGCTATTCCATCCTGCTTTTATCCCTTTTTTCATTCGATTCTGCTTCGTTGGCATCAGCTGGATAAACCGTTCCTCCTCCGCTGTAGCTGTGGAGTCGGCAGTAGCGGCGCTCGGGCTAAAGCCCACCATACATCAGCACTCTGGTTCCACTCGTCTCCCTGGTCAGCTCACTAGTAGCAGATTAATGTCCTGTTGAGGAGACACAGACTCCTGCCCGGGCCTCATTTACTCTGACAGAAGGCAGGTGTCAAGACGAGCTGTCCTTAAGGAGCGAGGGGAGGCAGCTTTCCTCCTGCAAATGGACACGAAAGAGGGATGAGGAAGGGTTTCATGACAAGTCACATGTTCTCCTGTGTTTTGCTTAATAGAAAAAAACTCCTAGAGGTATCCTAGACCAGTAAATGACCTGCTGAGATGGGTGCATTGAGTCTCCTCCTTTGTCTTCGGCTTCATTCTGCATCTGTCTGTCATTATTTATTTACAGTCGTATTAAATAGACTTTAAAATGCCACCCTGAGGTACTAAGAGGTCCCATGATGTTGTCCTTCATCACAGCTCTGCTCTGTTTTGACAGGAAAATGATGTGGAAAATTAGCATTTCTTCATTTTTATTCCTGCCTTGTTTGATCCTCTTACAGCCTGGTTCTGATACTGTTCTGGCCCTTCCTAGCATGTATATTGTCATTGCATTTGATTATGAGTGACAAAAAGATGAAAGGCCTGACTGTAATGTCCTTGTGGAATTACACAACAGACTGTTAATATCGCATGTCAAGTGCAGCGGTGCATATTTATTGTGATTATTTGACATTCTGGATATTTGCCCCAGAATATCTGATGTATTTTTTTCTTTTTCAAGGAGATGCTTACATAAGAGGCCTGCAGTGCTGAAAACTAAAACTGCTTGGACCCTGAGCAAACAGGAGAGGAAAGAGCCAGAATGACTTATTTATCACACTTCTCCCCCCGTTCATTGCTTGGCAGCAAAGCAAAACACGTCTATTGTAGAAAGCATTATGGTCTTGGAGAGAGACGTTTCACTGGCATAAACTTATGCTCAACTTAATGCTAAGATCAATCTTGGAATTAAAAACTACCAAACAAAGTAGAACCTCTTTTTAAATTTGTTTATTGCAAACTAACTTGCTTTTTGAGTAATTTCCTGTTGCTTCCTTGCTTTTAGTCTTTAATGAGTCTTTCTAAGTGAATTAAAATGTTGAAATTCTCTTTTTTTTTTATTCCGTACCCTTTACAATGTCGCACCAGAAAGTCAAGTCAAACCAAATATGCTAGGAAGCTTTAGCATAAGCCCACACATGCCCATAACTTCTGTAGTTGGAGTTATTATGAGCTATTGCTGTTTTCTATTAGTGGTTCTAAAGCTAAGCTAGCGACCTCTAGCTACATCTGTTATCTATTAGTGGTGCTAAAGGTAAACTAGCAACCTCTAGCTATATCTGTTATCTATTAGTGGTGGTAAAGCTAAGCTAGCAACCTCTAGCTACAACTGTTTTCTATTAGTGGTGCTAAAGCTAAGCTAGCAACCTCTAGCTACAACTGTTTTCTATTAGTGGTGCTAAAGCTAAGCTAGCGACCTCTAGCTACATCTGTTTTCTATTAGTGGTGCTAAAGCTAAGCTAGCGACCTCTAGCTACATCTGTTATCTATTAGTGGTGCTAAAGCTAAGCTAGCAACCTCTAGCTACATCTGTTATCTATTAGTGGTGCTAAAGCTAAGCTAGCGACCTCTAGCTACATCTGTTTTCTATTAGTGGTGCTAAAGCTAAGCTAGCGACCTCGGTATATCGGTATGTTGTC
>OMNN01062706.1:0-10750 GCA_900302755.1 Chromis chromis | reverse complement strand
GGTGGGAGGGCGGAGCCACCACCGGCGCTTTGTCGCCGGACCGGCGGCGGTGGCGGTGTGGCACGACGATGCAGACTTCCCAGCTAAAACCTTGGCAGCTTCATAGTCGAAAGACCTCCGACCTCCTGCTCGTTTGAGCTCGGGGAGGAAGGGAGGAGCCACCAGCCTCTCCTGTAAGAGAGGCAAGGAGGTAAGGCGCCAAGCTCCGCGCCCGCAAGCCCCGCCCCGAGGCATGTACTGTCAGAGCGGACAGGGTGGGTGGAGGGGTAGACAAGAATGGGAGAGAGATGATGGATTTGTTAAACATACATATGGACTGAGACACAACACAGTGGGGCTGTCAACCAGACCTGGGTAAAACCACCAGACATCCCAAAACTGGTTCAGGTTTTATGAGAGGAAGCGCTAAACCAGGGGTGTCCAAACTACGGCCCGAGGGCCAAATGCGGCCCGCCATCCATTTTTAATTGGCCCGTATCAAAGACTAAAAATATAGGGGATTATGGCCCGCACATAATATTTGCGCTTTACTGTATTGTAGTTCTTAGTTATAAAACTAGGTGGAACATCTGTAGCATCTCCACAAAGCAAGCAATCAAAGAAAAACATTGCTGAAGGTCACCAGAAATGGTGGAACCAAAGACACGCAAGAGAAGATCGCAAGTGAGTGCAGAAAATTTCAGACTAGGTGGAAAAATGAATATTTCTTCATTGAAACCAATGGGAGGTGTTTGATTTGCAATGAAACTGTTGCAGTGACGAAAGAGTACAATGTACAACGACCTTATGAAACATCAGGCCTTCACGTCCTACACTGGCGTCGAGCGGGAAGAGAAGGTTAAGCAAATGATAGCTAGCTTGCTCAAACGTAATTTACCTGTATTTGATTGATTTTACTAACATTTATGCATCAGAAGTAAGGCAGTATACCTCACCTCTAGTAAGTGGTCCAGTCCTTCGTATATTTTTCTGTATGTGGCCCCTTGGGAAAAAAGTTTGGACAACCCTGCTCTATATAATGCTTTTGAATTATATTATGTGTATTGTGTGTGTTCCATTTTACTCCTGTAGATGTTCAAGTGTATGCTAATTTTAACTACTTTATATATAGTAAGATAGTTAAACAACAGCACTGTATTCTATAAGATCATTATAGGTTTATAGTGCTGCCCTGTAAAAAAAACACATACCTCTAAAAAGTCAAATGATAGTTTCTTTAGTGTAAGAAGTTGGAGAATTTCCTCAACCCATTACACCTAATTTGTCACTTTATCATAAACATTCAAACCCAAATTTGGAGATAAGCAGGTTTCACTGGTCTGAAAGTGTATGAAAACCCGTAGAAAGGTAACTACTACCTACAGCTGTCAGACAAATGTGTAGTAAAGAGGAGTGAAGTGGAAGTATAAAATGAAAATACTCCAGTAAAGTACAAATACCCTCAAATAGGTACAGTACTCGAGTATATGTACTTAGTTCCATTCCACCACCGAAATAGGTATTCTCTGCTAAATATCAGCCTTTTAGCATCGTAAATATGTTAACATGCTGACATGGGCATTTACATTTACTGTAGCACTCACAATTGTGCAAGGTACACTTGGAAAGTACACCTGCATATAACATGTAATTATACACCTGCTCAAAATAGGTCTAGTATTCACTGTTTCTGAGCTTTAGATTGAATCACACATTCTTCCTCAGTAGATGGAGTTTGTCCGGTTGTTACAGCATTACAGACACCACCTAAGGCACTTTCATCCATATTATCTTAAGTGCTTATATTTTATTGTGTGATACAATAAAAGACAATATTGCAGCGTGGTGAAACTTCATGAATTCAGATTAGACTGGTGAATGAAAGTCAGGATATATTATAAACTTATTTGTGACTAAATTTGCTGTGTTTTTGTGCAAATCGTAATTTGCACGGGATGGATTTTGCACACATTCTCACAAAGTGACACAACAGATGCAGGCAAAAGAAGCAGGCCAGCGGACATTCTTAGCAGCAGGCCATCATGCCTTCGTTCCATCTTTCGCTGCCTTTCCACATAAATTCCCAGCATGTCACTGGCTGCTTCCACAGGGACAAAAACACTCTGTCATTAGAGTCATCACCAGCCTGAGATATCAGATTTACGACGTGGAAAGAAACACATCGAGGTGCTGCTAAAAGTTTTAGCTCATAGCTTACTCAGACCACTTTAAGGATCCTCTGGAAACGTCTTGAGCACAATTCACTTCAGTGTCACACCTCGTTCCTTTGTCTCGGGGCGCTGTCACGTCCAATTTGAGTGCAGTCTTATTGGACCATGTGGGCCTAATGAGTGAGGTGATGTCACCAGTGGACTGAACAGTGATGTAATGAAACTTGGCTAGTGTAAGACACTAAATACTTCTCTTTAAGAGGGGGTGAAATGTGCTCACCATCACATGCACAACAGCACAGAAAATGAGGCCACACAGATTAGTCTCTGGCTCTGTTACTGATGTTTTAGTGCAAATATCACACTTTGAAACGTTAATTTTCTTGAAACAGCATTCTAATTAGCTTGACCTGAAAAGTGGGTTAGATTTGGAAGGATTTGGTGGATGACTTTTTAGAATTTATGAGCTGCATTGCAGCTGCATGAGGTAAAGCTCTTCAACACGTTGAATGAACAAAAGGTGGATTAGGTGAATAAGAATCACAGCTGTGCTGGGCATTTGTTCAGTCCAAATTATTCTGCAGCCTGCTTCAGCCTAATTACCCAATTATTCATGTTTTTGAAAATCATAACTGCAATCCTATCATTTTAAATTCCAGCATATTCAAGCTGTAGAGCTCACATTTAGACACACTTCCTCTCACACGTTCTAATATTTGTGAAAAAAACAGAGCAGTTGAGCCTGAATGTATATTTTTGACCTTTACAGTTGATGAAATCATCTTAATAGCAACTGAGCTAACTGCTCATTCACAGAATAAAGCTTGTAAATATCTTGCCTAAAGTATTGGGATCTCTGAACTGCTGCTGTGTTTTTCTTTGATTCCTTCAAGCTGTAGTCTGTGAGGTTTTAAATGTTTGTCAGTTTGTCAATGTTGTCCAGATAAAGTGACGTGAAATATGAGGACTTGTTAGTGATAGACTGAGAATGATCCTTACTGTTCTAACTGGTCTTTAGCCTCTAGTAGTGCGGCTCTGTGGATGGCAGTGTTGACTGGTCCGCCACTTTGGTCCAGATATCATGTCTTAACAACTGGACACTGGATGTCACTAGAGCACCAGCATCCCAGACCAAAGTTTTGTTTATTATTGGAAAGGCTGTGTGCACAAGAGACAACAAAAAATAATCCAGCCACAAACCATTAGTTGTTGTCAATTCAAGCAACATTATCCACTCTTCACCTTCTCTCCTTCTTTCTACCAGTCTCTGATCCGCTCTGTGTGTGTCTGTTTCCACGGTCTGTTGGAGCAGACACACACATGTAGAAACAGACACACAAAAACCGGACCAAAACAAACACAATAGGAGGAGGAGAAGCAGAGGAGAGCTGCAGTAGAGACTCTCACACAGAGCTGAAATAGTGCATTTAAACTAGGGAAATTAAATACCTTTGTTCTTAAATTATTTGGGTTCGTATTACATCGGCTGTACTCTGCATTTTGGCTTTTCCAGTGCAGTGTGAGGATCACTTTCAGTCTGTAAATAAGCTCGGGGAGAGCCACCAATTTCAAAGGGAGGGACTTAGATGCACTAATATACACTTGCATGACCTGAGCTGCCTCCAGAATAGAGAACAGAGAAATTCAGATTACAACACAAACAGAGGAAGTGGACCATATTCTTTAGATTATATTAGATTAGATAAACTTTATTGTCTGTCCCAATGGTGACAGAAATTCTTCTTTGACATGGCTAAACGCAGCAGGTACAACTTAACACATAAAAACACATTCTGTCACAAGCGTCTATTTGTGATTGTTCAAGGTGGTTATTGCTGAGGGGATGAAGGATTTTTTATAAATATTTTTTTGGGCCAGTGGGACTTTGTAATGTCTGCCTGATGGCAGTACTGGAAGCTGGAAAGAGTGATGGAGGGGGTGAGAGGGGGCCTCTGTGATCAGGGTGGCTTTCCTGATCACAGATCGATCGTAAAGCTCAGAGAGAGAGGGAAGTGAGGAACCGATTATTCTGTTGGCCTAAGTGATGATATGGGAAAGTTCTGTTTTGCTGGTGGTGGTGAGGGAGTTGTACCAGGATGAAATGTTGAAAGTGAGAATTGATTTGATGAGTGAACGGTAAACCAGGATTACTAAGGACTGCTGCTATGTTAATGCTATACTAATGTTAAAAATCTTGCATATTTATATATCCTTTTTATTGACTTTTAATGTAGAACCACTACAAGAAGTTTGCAATAATCCATTGTAAAGTCTTTGTACCTACTATGGCAATCACCAAATGAAATGAAATGAGGTGAAACAACTGGACAATCACTGGATGCTGCAAATTTTAATATTGATCTTTCATCAGGTTCAAAATTTTAATTTTCACTTACACTAGTTTGCTCCATAAACTATAATACTAATTACATTCCCATCAGCCTCAACTGTACTTTTGTACATACACTTTTGAAAATATTAGCATGCTGACATTAGCATTTATCTAAACCTTCATGGTGGTCGACTCTTTTTTTTAATGTTCTGTTTTTTTCTTCTCCATAGCCATCCGAGTGATCTGAAACATCGTTTTCACCGCCACCACTCAACCAGCAGTCTTCACGGCCCCTTCAATCACAACCACGTCCCGGACTCCAATCTGCCACTGGTGACCGAAGAGCACGACGAGCATGCAGATAACAAAGGGGCGGTGTACGACCCCAAACAAGATGTGTTCGTCAGCCTGTTTGTGAGCTTCCTTTCTTTTCTTTATTTGGAACATGTTTGTCACTGGCTCTGAAGGTCACTTCATTTTACACACCTCATTTGATCATGTGAGAGATCAGAGGAATAAGGGATCTGGGCGATGAAAGACTGCGATGTAGTTGAAGCAGTGCAGGCACACAGCACGCTGAATATGTTTTACCAAAGCCAAAGTAAGTGATTAAGTAGTTTTGACAAGAATCCACCAGGATAATTGAACTCAGCTATCTAAATGGACAGAGATAAAAGCGACGCAGAGCTGTCTTGTTCTAGTTTATGGTTTGCATTAAGTTCTAAGAATCACCAGTAAGCATAGATTTAAACATGATTACGCTAAATTCCTGATGTGAGGCCCGTGGCTCTCACATTGTTCTTTGAAACGCCACTCCATGAGGTCAGAAGTCATGTAGGTAGTTCTTGAAGTCGGAGAAACCGAGTCTCCCTGTGCCACATGTGTTGAATTATGTTCTTAGTCAGCCTACAGGTGCTTCCAGTTAAAGCTTCTTGATATGTTAACTGTGAAAACTTAATGTTCCCCACGGCTTCAAATGTTGGCAAATTTAAAGCAGCCTATTAAAAAAATTCTCCTCAAACATAAAGAACCAGTGAAGCAGCTGTGTGGTTTAAAATGAACTGCATAGGGACATCAGGATATGACTGCTGATGCATACATTCCCACAGTAATTTCGCATTAATGGTCCCACGCACTGTTATGGTGTCACATCACGTTGGTTGGGACAATAATGTGGGTAATCTTTGTACTGTTCTTCCTCCAAGAAATCCCTCCACCCTCTGCCTCCTGAGAGCCATCCAGCTTGCGCCAGATCTATGAAACTCCTCGCCAAGATTCCCAAAGATGCCGAAGCTGTCATTGTTTTAGTTGGTAAGCTCAGGGGACAAAGTAGATCAGTTAGAGGAATTATCTGTTTTCTTTTCTTCTCTGTTTTTAGAAACCGCTGGGGGCTTAATCTGCTCGTTGTAAATTCTCCATTAGGCAGGCCCTCAGTGGAAAATGATTAGATTACATGAGAAGAACCACTAGCAGCACCGACTTCTGTGTATTGTGATCGACTTTGAGCTTCGCGTGTGAGAAATTGCAAATTACTAAACATGTGTTGTGGTTTTCTTTCTCTGCAAGGGTGTGTTGAATTTCTGGAGCAGCCAGCGATGGCCTTTGTGAGGCTGAATGATGCCGTCCTTCTGGAGTCGGTGCTCGAGGTTCCCGTCCCTGTTCGATTTCTTTTCGTCCTGCTTGGCCCCAGTCAGTCCAATGTGGACTATCATGAGATTGGACGTTCCTTCTCCACTCTCATGTCTGACAAGGTAGACATTGAATGAAATGCAATAAATGATCGCAATAACTCGGCCCTACCCAATGTGGCGCCCTAGGCGATATTTTATATGGCGCCCCCCTCCATTGGCAATTTACATAGACTTACAAAAAAAATCGAATAGCATTGTTTTGTAGTAATATTAACTGGGCATTGCTTTACATTTGAATCAGTGTGAGCTTTTCCATTTTAAGAGTTAATAGTAATAACTAGTTTTAATATAATTATATTGAAGGGGAAATTTTCCCGCTTTTGTGGCGCCCCCTGGAGGCCATGGCGCCCTTAGCATTTGCCTATATTGCCTAATGGGCCAGCCGGCTCTGACTCTGTGACATCTGTACAGTTCAAAAATAGCTACCTGTTGCGCATTTTACAGCAACATTTATTAACCCTATTCTTGTGTTATGAAGTGGAGTCTAAAGTTAGAGAAAGAATTAAAATAAACACACTTTTTAGCTTGACTTGCCTGTAGCTGGCGTTCTGGTGCTGACATTCAGTTGTGTTTTGTTGTAGAACTTCCATGAGGTGGCCTACTTTGCTGACGACAGGCAGGACCTCCTGAATGGTATCAATGAATTCTTGGACTGCAGCATCGTAATTCCACCCTCCAACGTGGAGGGCAAAGACCTCCTGAAGACAGTGGCTGACTTCCAGAAGCAGATGCTGCGCAAGAGAAAGGAAAGAGAACTCAAGAAGCAGCAATCCACATTTGGATTGGAGCAGGACAACAAAGGTACTCTGTCAAGTAATTTTTTCCAGGAAAGAAAATTAATTTACTATGTTTAAAGGAGGCACTTCTGATTCTGCAAATCAACATTTTTAGGGCTATGCACCCACACAGATGGTTTTAAATCCTGTGTAGCCCATTCCTTGCATTTAGGTTTCTAAAATATAGCTATGAAGAGTTTTTACAGCTGGAAAATGACTGTTGCACCTTGTGTAGATTTACAAATTACATGAAACCATCACTGGTGCAGAAAGGAAGGTATCGGAATTTATAGCGTATATATGGGGGAAGAGATCTTTTAAACCAAACCAGACATTTAAATATTTAATTCTCTGACTTCCCTCGTCATCTGTGGTACTCAGCCCAAAGCCCACTGGTTTCCACTAAGGACATACATCTTTGAAAACAGGTCACAAATAGAAAGACTCTTGAGTAAGTTCCACAAACAGGTGGGCACTGTAATTTTTAACAAACTTCACTCGAACAATAGTAATTAGTGTATTTTTTAAAAACTAATTCAGCGTATTAATACACACTTTGTACGATCAAAACTACGAGATTACACTGTCTACAAACAAACGCACCGTGTATGAAGGATCAAATCAGTCATAATAGTCAAGGTATTGAAGAAACATGTCAAGTCGCTTTAGGTAGTTGTGGTCTTTTCATGGAATTTGTTTAGAATGAAACACAAAGAATCTATGGTTGTGAGTTGCAATCTAGGTTTTGTGTGTAGTGTTTAGACTTGCATCACAGGTTGTACCTTTAATGTTAATAGTTAGTTGTTTGTTTTACTGCTTAAGATTACTATGCTCAGTAGTAGTTTCTTTATGTAATTAAACCTGTCTGAACTCCCCCAGAGGTGAGTCCAGAGGAGGAGGAGGAGGGAGACCAGGAGATGGACCCGTTAAAACGCTCAGGGATCCCATTTGGAGGCCTGATCCACGACATCCGCCGGCGCTACCCACACTATGTCAGCGACCTAAAAGACTCCCTGGACATGCAGTGCATCGCGGCCGTCATCTTCATCTATTTTGCCGCACTGTCGCCGACTATTACCTTCGGAGGCCTGCTGGGTAAACTAAAACTACAAACACCATGAAACAACCTGGGTTCCATGTCATGTTTATACTTAGTCTGAGTAATCTATGTCTTTGTGACTATTTTCACATACAGGGGAGAAAACAGAAGGCATGATGGGAGTGACTGAGCTCATTGTTTCAACTGCAACTCTTGGAGTTATATTCTCGCTGCTTGCTGGTCAGCCACTTCTCATCATCGGCTTCTCGGGACCTTTACTGGTGTTTGAAGAAGCCTTCTATAAGGTACTTTAACTGAACACATAGTAAACATATACTTTACATACAGTAACTGGTCAGGCAACTAACATGTCTTGTCACTCAGTTCTGTCAGGCCCACAACTTTGAGTACCTGACCGGTCGAGTGTGGATCGGTTTCTGGCTCATCTTCATTGTCCTGGTGATTGTGGCAGCAGAGGGCAGTTTCCTTGTCCGCTACATCTCACCCTTTACCCAGGAGATTTTTGCTTTCCTTATCTCCCTCATCTTCATTTATGAGACTTTCTCTAAGCTCATCAAGGTAACTACCCCAGATACCTCACAACACACTGGACTCTATTAGAAATTAAACAATAAAACACTTTATATGCAATCTTCCCCATTAAAGGATACCAGAATATTTTCTTAATATCTTCTTTTTTTATCTTTATTCTCTTCATTTATTATAATGAAGTTATTTGTTCAGTGCTGATACACTTGTGAACAAAAGTTGACATACACTTGTACAGACCATGTATTTCATGGCAATCTTAAGTTTCCAATGAAGTTTCCTACAGTTTTTAATAATATTTGTACAATCATTGAAACACATGCGTCTTTGTCACACACAAAAAAAAGTCATGCATTTTGATTCTTGTATAGATTTATTAAAAGTCTTCTAGAAATATGACAAAATCTGCTGGGTCATAAATACACACATACATCAACTTGAATTATCAGTTTTGGTGATGTAGAAAGTTGTGTTAATCAAATTTTCTTGATAGCACGGTCTCTTAACCCTTAACGATTATGCTTGACTACAGCTGGTGACTCCTCTGAGTCAATTTCGATAGGGCCCATTTGATACACTCATCAGACTCAGCCACAAACACTACAGTAGGAAAGTCTAAAGGGCTCAGCACAGATCTGAAGAAGCAAATTATTGACTTGAACAAGTCAGGAAAATGGAACTGGTGCTTTACACAAAGTAAATGGAATAACGAAGAATTATTCTACAGGTAAACCTAAAATCGTGAGTCAGAAGGTTGGGTCTTAGACACAGCTGGGTGTTTCAACAAGACAATGACCCCAAACACTCATCGAAAGTGGTACAGAAGGCTAAATCAGGCTAAAGTTAAGATTTTACTCTGGCCCTCCCAAAATCTTGACTTAAGCCCCATCATGTGGACTGTGCTGACGAAACAAGTGTTTGTCAGAAAGCCAACAAATTTAGTTGAACCAGACCATATCTGTCAAAGGAGTGGCCAAAGATACAACCAGAAGCTTGTGGATGGCTACCAAAAGTGCTTAGTTGAGGTGAAAATGGCCATGGTATATTTTACCAGATATTTGTACTGCTGTATGTATTTTTGACCAAGCAAATTTTGTCGTATTTCCAGAAAAGCTATAACACATGTAAGAAAAAACTTAAATGCAAAGATGTTTTTTGTGACGGATGCATGCATTTCAGTGATTCCATCATGGGAAATTCAAACTTGCAGGAGTCATTGGAAACTCAAGTCTACCATAATATACATAATCTAAAAAACATGGGTTTACTTCTACCCCTGTCATATCTGCAAGAAGCAATACATCCAGTTAATGTAAATAAATTGAGACTCTCTTGTTGTTTCCAGGTGTTTAGGGAACATCCACTGATGGCAATGTACCCCTCTGACTCCACTCCAACTGCTGAGATACATGGTTTTGGTGACGCTGTCTTCAACCAGCCCAACACTGCTCTTTTGTCTTTTGTGCTCATGATGGGAACCTTCTTTGTGGCATTTTTTCTTAGGAAGTTTCGAAACAGTCGGTTTTTAGGTGGCAAGGTAATCTCCTTACAGCTCTATTTAGAACAGTTGATATTAAGCTTCTCTAGGGAATTAAAAAGCACCTTATGCCTTAAACTCTGTTTATATTCAGTGATTCTCAAAAAATGCACTAAGAGAAACCTAACAAACGTGTCCAGTACATTTTGTTTCTTCTTAAACCACATCTACCTCTTTGTAAATTGCTGCTGTAGAAAAGTGTAAAACCTTCTGCAAGGATGTGTGTCATGTCTTGCTCATACATGTGACAGACTGTACTAACAGAACAAGGACCCCTCCATGAAACATTGCTCTTTGGCGCTTCTAGTGGTCTAAAAACATTTCACAGGCTACCTTTGAGTCTAGTTTCATAGAAAAAAAAAGACAATGCTTAATGTGTATTGCCAACACACCTTATACAAATAAGTTTCTTTTATGTGTTGAGTTTTTTCCTTCCAAAGGTAGTTCATTGTTTACATTTGGATGATCATATGATTTCATAGCTACAAAGAAGCTTGAGATTTTTTTTCAGCTGTGTAAATTAAAATTTTCAAATAATACTAATAATAATCTAACCTTTATTGATTCCCTTGGGGAAACTCCTTCTCTGCATTGACCCATCCTATTCAAAGTTAACCTTAACTATACATACTAGGAGCAGTGGGCTGCCACGGTGCAGCCCCCGGGGAGTAGTCAG